>JACWRQ010000653.1:5142-15898 GCA_014849955.1 Cryphonectria carpinicola | reverse complement strand
CTCACAGTAGGCAGACGCTGCTGCTGCTGCTGGCGATCGCAGGGTCTCTCTCGCACGCCCCCCCCCCCCCCCCGCCCCCCGCCTTCCTCTTCCCCTTTTTCATCCCTGCGCTGACAAAAATCCACCAGAACTGGTTCCAGAACCGGAGGGCTCGGGAGAAGCAGATGCACCGAGTTCAGGAATATGAGGCCAAACAGGCTGCAGACAAGGCAGCCTCTGAGATTGCCGACATCGATGTGCAAGAGGATGACGACGACGGCAACGACGAGGACGAGGATGACGATGTCCGTGCCATGAGCAGCGATAACGACAGCATGAGCAACCGCAAACATACCTCCAAGTCCCCCTCAGGCCACTTCTCGGAGACTGATATGTCCTCAGCCCACGAGGACCCAACCATGGACTATTCTCCCCACGCCCATGACAGCAAGGACTCCATGGCCCACAGCTACGTGGCCGACGGCAAGGTCGAGGAGAGCGGCGAGATCGAGCAGGTGTTCAAGCTTGAACATCAGGACTCGCCCCAGGCACGGCTCTCCGACCTGGACCTATCACTCCCTACCACGTCGCTCGAGGGCCACCAGGGCATCCTATCATCGTCTCCAGATGCGTACCCAGATTCGCAGGACGCAGCCTGCTTCGAGACGCTCCAGAGCCAGCTCATGTCTGACTACTCCTCGCTCGGACAGATGTCTGGCCTGGGGGCCCTGAACGGTGAGGTCAAACACACCGAGTACTTCCCGCAATCGACCTCATACATGGCCCAGAGAACACCGACTATCACCACCAACATGATCGGACACGATGAGATGGAAGGTCAGTCCGCCAGGCGGACGAGTGAGATGTCAGACTTCCCTGGCTTTGGGTCGCTGTCTCCGGATACGTTCCCACCGTCGTCGTCGTCGGTCTTCAGCAACGAGAGAGACGTGATCGGCACCCAGGTGTGCCCGAGCGCAAGCATCGCCCTGCGCAGGAAGATCCGGCCACCCCAGCGTCTCAACCAGACAGCACTGCGTGATTCCTCAAACGGCCCCAAGACAGGTGTCGAGAGCACTAGGCGAGGTGAGATGTTCGGGACGATCAGGCGAGCTGCGTCTGCCACCGGTCCCCTCTCCGGCAAGATAGTCAAGTCGGGACCGCCAGTCTCTCCGCTGTCCCCACGCTCTTTCGACCCCAGCATCCTGGAGCAGCTCGCTAGGACCTCGTCGCTCACCGCGAGGGCGGCCGCGTTCAAGGACTCGTCGAGTGTATCACCAGTCGGCCCCACCTTTGAACAGCACTTTCTCTCTGCCGACAACTCAGGGCTGGGCTCTCAACAGCAGCGATCTGCCTCGCTGTCGCTGGGCAAATTCGAAGAAGCCATCGGGTTCTCGCCAGCCTCCTCGTCTGACTACAATCGGGACGGCCCACTCAACAGCATCCGAAGCCACAGCTTCCAGCAGTTCCCGCAGCCCAAGTTCCTCCTGGATGCTGGCTGCGGCAATGTCACGCCAGACGAGGCTCTGACCACTCCGGGGCTGTCGCAGTTCGGATCCGAGCTTGAGTTTCCCATGTCGCTCTCCGCGCCTCGATACGTGGAGAGCGAGCCCGCGACCCCGTCTCTCGTGCCCACGACGCTGCCGGCATCCTCCATGGCCCAGGGCCAGAATTTTCCCACTCTCAAGCTCGAGACACCGCCGCAGGCCGACGTGGTCCCGTGGCCCCGCTCGCCGGACCAGCTGTCGGTCTGGAACGGGACCTTCAGCCATTTTGGCGAACCACAGTCACAGACCTTCCAATTCCAGCCCAACATCACACCACAGAACTTCAACTCTCCGACAGGAGCCTAGAGGGGAAGGAAGGGGGCCCCAGTCCCAGTCCCACAGGTATCAACAGCGCCTGTCTCCCAAAGATCTCCCTGCCCATTTTTCAAGAAAGGGGCGGGGACGGTCGTGTATTATAAAACATTTTCTTTTTATTGTTTTCTCTCAATCTTCCTATTGCGTTCCTGTCTTGCCTCGAACATCACGACATCTATCATCAGCGTCTCGGAGTTCTTACTTTTCATCCTTTTTCTTTCCTTCTCTTTTCCTTCTTCAATTTCTCTCCCTTTTCCTTTACATACTAGCCGTGGGATTGACCAACTTCAAAGCAATACATCCCCCCCCCCCCAAATGTACTCTTCTGTAAGCATAACATATTGGAGTGAAGGGTATCTTGGGCTCGTTTGGAAAGCAAGGAAGGGAAAGAAGGATACCCCTTCTCAAGTATATGGAAGCCAATCTTTTTCTTTCTTATTTACTTTTTTCCCATTCTTTCTTTTTTTCTTCCTTTCTTTTCTTTCCTTCCTTTCCTTTCCCTTTCCTCTGGGACGAGAGCGCGATCTGCGGATGGGCAAATGAATTGATCAGCCAGAGGAACCTGGTATGTAGGCTTTAGCAAAACAAAATCATAAGGAGCTTTACGATGCCTCTGTTTTTTTTTTTTTTTGGTTTATTATGTGTGTTTGTTTTTAGCTCGGGTTTGTATTTATTGGGCAGCGGGAGCAACTGTACCGGAAATTGCTCATAGTTGCAAAGGCACCACAACTAATACACAAATCGAATCCTATATGCATTCAGAATGAGGCCTTTCTGCTTCACCGTCTTTGTAGCCCTACCATCTACCCTAGACCTTCTTGCTTCTTCTTCTACTCCTTCTTCCCCAAAAGGAAATATTGGAAAACAAAAGATGCCTCTACAACCTTTCTTGAAGAGCTTCAATCAAGTAACTCGCAGGGGAAAAAATAAATCCAAGTCTCTTAAATCGTTTAGCTCCATTACACATCAAAGTCATATTGAGTAAAAGAAACGCGCGCTGCGAGTACCTCTGCTTGTCATCCCCGGGGTCCCGTCTACGATCTTGAGAAAAAGGGGGCAATGTTTTGCCCTAGGTCCCGGCCGATCGGGGAGCTGGAATCGGTTTCTGCTCTTCACCTTTCTTCTTCTTTTCCTTTTTTTTTTTTCCCTTCTCCTTTTCTCTTCTATCTCTCTGATATAATTAGCGGATTGGGTTTAGTTTCTTTCTTTCTTTCTTTCTTGGGGGGAAGGGGGGAGGGGGTTTCTATGATTACATCTTTAAAGAGAGGGGAATAGGAAAGGAGAAGGGGAAGGGGGGGGGAGGAGGTGGGAAAGAAAACAAGACAAGCAAGAACAAAAAACAACAAGAGTTTGGTACCGAGCTATTTCGTGAGCGTAGCATCGAGATGATCGATCGACAGGGCCATGATGGTTTGCATCTCTGGTCTCTGACCTCTCCCCCCCCCCTTCCTCCCCACCTTAGGACGACTGTCACCACTGCGGCGAATGAGGTAGGTAGGGTCGTGGGCTGGCTGCCTAGGTGGTGGTGATGATGATGGTGGTGGTGTATCAATACTATGGTACGATGCTGCACGGCGTAATAGCTGAGATTTTGTATTTTCTTTTTTCTTTGAAAGGGAGCAAGATGGGCAGCGGCTGTCTGAGAGAGGAGGATAAGAACGGGGAAGAGGGGGAGAGAGGAGCGAATAAATCAACTGCCGATGGTTTGGGGGGAGGGTTAACAAGCTTCATATGTCCGGAGCGGGGAGAAAGGGGGGAGGAGAAGGAGAAGAAGAAGAAGAAGGGAGAGGGAACACGGAGTGGGGGGGGGGGTGGTGGTGGTGGCGGCTATCATGCATGCGTACCAGACTTGGGAGGAACTTTTTCTCGGGTGATGTTGTGCATCATCTGTCCCCCCGCGGACCAGAGGAAGGGTTTCCTTTCTCTCACCTGTTGGGATTTTATTTCTTCCCGCCTATTAGTTCAACCTCTGCTGAGGCTCGACTTCGCAGTACAAAGTGACCTCTGTTTGCAGCACCACCAGTAGGATAAATACTGGATGGAACAGAACCATGGTCCTGGTTGCCCCGAGTTCCCATTCATCGGGGGCAGGCCAGGCAGGGAATAAGTTCTGCTGAAAAGGGACTAGAGAAATGGTGAAGGAGGAAGACCTGAGGGTAGGTAGGGGATGGAATCATATCTGTAGAGAGGCCTTGATGCATTTCGCAGAAAGGGGGGGGGGAGAGGTGTTGGGGAGCGCGCAAGACGGTGATATTACAGTACTGCATAGTATTGAGACCGACGCAGGCTAGAAAGCTCAACCTAGAGATCATTGCATATAATTGCTCCCTCTAGACACTCGACGTACCTTGTAAAAACAACAGCAACAAGAATAAAAAAACATTTTTTTTTAAAAAAGAAAGGCACTGCAAAAAGAGAACGACAGAAGCCAGAAGTCGGCTCAACGTGTTTGCCCTCTCTGCAAGACCCATTCATCCATTTCTGCCTCGGTAGATTGATTATATTGTTTACTCCCCCATCGGCCCGAGACAGGAAGGGGATTTTTTCACAGGGACAGGACGGGGCAGTGGCGGGCAGACATTCGAGAAAGAAAGAAGCAGTCCATCTGTCGTCTGACTGAGAACAACTATCGTATGTGTATTATATAGAGTGGAGACCAATTTTTTTTTTATAGGTAGAACAGGTTGGGAGGCACGCGGGCGCGGGGCATGGAACGTCTATTCACCCCAAAGAGGATACCCCCGGGAGGCGTTGGTAGTGGAGCGAGGCCACGGTCTCCGTATATCGGCGGAATTCGCTCAACCTCGTGTTGTTTATTATGGGTAGATTTTTGGTTTTTGGTCTTTTTTTTTTCCCTCTAGCGGTGGCACCACTCTTTCATGACTCTGCCTGCCTCTGTGGAGAGGAGAGGGACGGGGATTTTCGTTCCAAGGCTCGACAGCAATGTGAGTGCTGGGGAGAATATACTGAGAATGTTAAAGAAAAGGGTTCCAAGATTGCAAGTGGGAGAGAAAGAGAAGAGGGGGGTGGGGGGTAAAAAGATCTAGGATCTCATGAGCTTCCAACAAGTAATATGCCCGTTGGTTGTATAACTTGATCATGTGCTTGAGTTGTGCATAATTATGGCCCACTCGAAAAAAAGAAACAGACAACAAGATGACAGACATAGGGAAAAGAAAAAAAAGCAAGGATGAAGAAAGAAGAAGGAAAGAAAAAAAGGTGACAAGAGGATAGTTAGTTCCCAGTCCTCTGGGCAATCCTTGAATCGGACCGACTGTTCATTTCTCAGCAGCCTCTCGGTCTCCCCACACCGCTCTCCCTCTCCCATACCGCCGGGCCCCCTCGTGGTCGTCTTTGGTCTTGTCATGGTCGTACTATCCACGATTCAATCGTGTGGGGAAAAGATGGAGAGTGGGGGAGGAGGATGACATTTATGGGGAGGCATCATCCTGGGGTAGACTGGTGGGGACCTTTTTCTTTTTGTTTCTTTCTCTTTTAACCCGCGGGGAGGGTCTTCTTCTTTTCTTTTTCTGCCCGTTTTATGCTATGACATAGTGACACCGCTACTAACTACTACTACTACTTTTTTTTTATACTTACTTACTCCAAGTACAATGACTGCCTTCTCCTGATTCAAGTATCCATCCAAAAAGGGAAAAACCAACTAACGAGGCATCGTGAAGCGGGCGATGGACGGCGGCCAGAATATTCCCCGGGGAGCGGAGTCTGAACTTGTCGGATATCGTCTGCTTGGCTAATGAGAAATTGAATCTATCACGCGCGCTCTCTTGATTGAGGGTTATCCATGAGTACCATACCTGCCGCGTGCGTGCGTGCGTGCGTGTGCGTGGTGGTGATGATGATGATGAGTGAAGGACGAGATGATTATGGTATTCGACTCGACTTGTAGTTTTGTACATGATTACTTCTTGAGGTACTTACTTAGTAAGTAGTACTAAAGTATTTCAGTAAGCGAGCACTTCTCCTTCTCTCCTTCCTCATCGTATACGGACAAAGAGAAACTTGCAAGAGGAAAGAGCCAAGAGCCAAGGCCTGGGATCCCATCCCTAAATCAACCGAGGCTTAACCGAATAAATGTACTATGACAATTAGGCAAGAACGGGGGGGAGTGGGGAGGGGATCGACTTCCTTTTTTTCTGTTTTGTGGTTTTTTTTTTTCTTTCTTTCTTTCTTTCTCCTCTCTCCTGCTGCGTGGGGAAACCTGGTCATCCACGTTGACAACTTAGCATTCTCCATCCCCCATCCCCATCATCCATAAACTAGGGTTCCTGCGCCGGGATTCTGGTAGAGGATACAACCAGAAAGCAACCCTGAACGGGTGAGGGAACATGTTCTTGGAAGGTCATCTGAGATCGAGGACGAGGAGGGAGGAGACACACAGCCAGTGATCATCCCGAGGTTCTTTTCTCCCTCCTCTTCCTCCTCCTCCTCCTCCAGCTTCAGCACCGGCAATAAACCAACATTCGATCAGTCAGTCAGTCAGTCAGTCAGTCATACGAAAACGGCAGCCCCACAGCCCAACCCATGATGGACTCGACGTCATGCAACACCTAGAAGAACAGAGTACGGTCACCCCGGCTGAATGCCCACAGGCCCCCCCCCCTCCCCTCTTTTCTTTCCCTTCAGAAGCAGCCTGCGGGGAAGAACACGCGGGGCACACCAAGGCTAGTCCACGGAGACGGTGGATGTTCTAGGTTACTCTATCCGTTGTCTTGAGAGAAAACCACGAGACAGAGACGGAGAGAGAGAGAGAGAGAGAGAGAGAGAGAGAGAGAGAGAGAGAGAGAAGAATTGAAGGCGAGGGAGTGAGTAGAGAGCTAGGAGCCGAGGGAAAAATGATCTTCAGGGCCAGGGCACAAGTGGGTAGGAGAAGGAGGAGGACCCATCATGACGATCTCTTGATCGTCATGGAGAGTTGATCGGAGGGAAACATGTATAAAGGACACTGGGACGCCGACATGGTTCTTTTCTGAGCCCTTCCCCCCCCCCCCCCTTTCCTTCTCAGGTTCACCACCGCGTCACCTTTCTTCTTTCTTCCCTGTCCCCCTTGTGGCAACAAAAGGATGGCTTCCTCTTCCTCCCCCCTCAAGACCCTGCTGGTGTGCTGCTCGCTGCTCGCCACAGGTGCTCAGGTGCATGCTGCTGCGGTTCACCCTCGGGACGTGGCCGTGCTGCGGTCCACCTCCTCGCCTACAGTAACGGTCAAGAATGGCTCGTATGAGGGTGTTTATAGCACCGAGTATGACCAGGACTTTTTTCTAGGCATGCGGTATGCTGAGGTACGTACTTGCATACACCTGTGTCCTGACCTAGTCGTCGTCGTCGTCGTCGTCGTCGTCGTCGTCGTCGTCGTTCTCCTCCCTCTTTCTCGATTTCACTCTCTTTATCTTTTTTCTTTTCTTTTTCTTTTTCCTTTTCTTTCCTTCCCCTCTTCATCTTCTTCAGCCAACCGGCATCTTACTGACAAAGACCCTCCTCGTTTTCTGTTACCATAATTACAGCCCGCACAGCGCTTCGAGCTCGCACAGCCCCTGACGACAGCATGGAACGGCACCCAGTCAGCCAAGGAGTACCCCCCGTCCTGCATAGGCTACGGCTCCGACGAGACGGGCTACACCCTCTCCGAGGACTGTCTCTACCTCAACGTGATCCGCCCCGCCGGTATCGACGAGACGGCCGAGCTTCCCGTGGCGGTATGGATCCACGGCGGCGGCCTGTACGAAGGTGGCAGCGCCGACAGGCGGTACAACCTGTCTTTTATCGTGCAGAACTCGGTCGACCTGGGCACCCCCATGGTGGCCGTCTCGCTCAACTACCGCCTGTCCGCGTACGGCTTCCTGAGCGGGAGCGAGGTCCTTGCCGCGGGCATTGCCAACAACGGCTTCCGCGACCAGAGGCAGGCCCTGCGCTGGGTGAATGAGAACATTGCCGCGTTTGGTGGCGATCCGACCAAGGTCACCATCTGGGGCGAGAGTTCTGGTGCCGAGAGCGTCAACGCCCAGGTTCTTGCTTATAACGGTAAGGCTCTGAACTCTTTTCTTTTTTTCCTTTTCTTCTTCTTTTTTAGTTGAAAAACAAAAAAGAGGAAGAAAGCACCAAGAAGAAGAAGACTGACGCAGAACAGGCCGTGATGATGGCCTCTTCCGCGCTGCCATCGGTGAGTCGGGCTTCGGAGGCACCCTCTCTCGCTACGCAGGCGGCTTCAACGCCACCGATGCCATGCAGGGCGTTTACAACACCCTCGTGTCCAACACGTCGTGCGCCGCCACAGTCAACACCACCGCTTCCCTCGACTGCCTCAAGGCCCTCCCCTTTGCCGAGCTCGACGCCGCCCTCAACGGCACGGACGCCTCCCCCTGGCCGCCCATGCTCGATCATGACTTCATCGCCGATTACCCCATCCACCAGCTCGCCGCCGGCCGTTTCCCCCAGATCCCCATCATGATCGGCTGCAACACGGATGAGGGCAGCGCCTTTGGTGACGCGAGAGGGCCCAACGGCTCGGCCGTCAACACGGACGACGAGATGCGGTATGCTGTGGAGAGCGTCATTGGTGCCCAGGCCCCCGAGCTGCTGGGCCGTACCATGGACAACATCATCGATGAGGTCCTCAGCCTGTATCCTGACATTCAGGCCGTGGGCATCCCTTCTCTCGAGAAGTTCCCACTTATCGTGCCGGGTGATGAGGTGGCTACCACGCTGGGGCTGCAGTACCGCCGAACGGGTGCCTTCTTTGGCGACTTGTACGTTGTTCCTTCTTCTTCTTCTTCTTCTTCTTCTGGTCCCTACGATTGATATGGAAGTAATTCTTGCTAACGATTCTATCTCTCTCCCACATAGTGTGATGCAGTATGTTTCAACACCGACACCTTCCAATTCCCAATTTTTTTTTTTGAACGACTCCTCCCCTCGCCCAGGGAGAAAAAAAGTTACTGACATGTATATATCATAGATACCTTCGGCGCAGGGCATCCATCGCCTGGTCCAACGCAGGCCTCCCCTCGTGGGCCTACCGCTTCGATGTGACGGTCAACGGAATCGCCGACTACGTGGCTGCCACTCACTTCCAGGAGGTCGCCTTTGTCTTTGACAACACCCTAGGCGTCGGCTACAACGCACAGCCCGACCCCTTCGCCAACACCACTGCCGCCTTCCCTGCCCTCGCCAAGGCCATGTCCAATGCCTGGGTCAACTTTATCACGGGGCTCGACCCGAATGGTGCTGCAGCAGCAGATGTTGACAGCGCCTGTGACAGCGGCAGCGGCAGCGGCAGCGACAGCGACAGCATGGGCGTCCTTCCAGCCTGGCCTCAGTATAATGCCACGTCTGGGGGCGGCGTGGGACAGAGCATTGTGTTCAGCGTCAACGGAAGCTATATCGAGTGGGATGACTACCGGGCGGAGGGGATTGAGTGGATGATCCAGAACTCGCTGCCCTTGTTTGGTAACTAAAAGTAATAAGGAGCTAGTTGTGTGTGTTGGTTGAGTGTCTGTCTGTAGATCATTATATAATTATATACATATTTATATACATATATAAATATACATATGGAGACAAACATAAAGCTGGCAACCACCATCTATCCTCATTTTTCCTTTTTTTTTTCTTTTCCATCCACCCACTCACTCACTCTTCTAACAAACACCGGGCTCCAGGATCTCAAATACATCACCCTCCGAGTCCAACCTCACAGTCGCATCCATAGGAATGGTAATCATAGGACTGGTATGTCCAAAGTCCACGCCCATCAACACAGGAAACGCCCCATACTTTTCATTGCGCACCCACCCATTCTCCACCACCACCTCCCTCACGAGCTTTTCCACCACCCTCCTCCCTTGCTCATCCCCATACCCAAAGAAGCGCCCAAACACGACCCCGGCCACGCGATCAAACACGCCCTGCGCGACCAGGTCCGCCAGCTGGGCCCGGATCCTCTCCACCGGCACGCCCAGGTTCAAATCCGACTCGGCCATGGCCGTCTCGAGAAAGACCACGCGGCCCTGCCAGTCCGGGACGAGCGGCTGGACCCCGCCCAGCCTGACCACGAGCGACAGGCAGCCGCCAAAGATGCGGCCCTGCGCCTGGCCCGGGCGGAGCCAGGTCCAGCCCGGGTTGGCTGCGTAGGGGGCCGGGGCGAGGGAGGCCGGGTCGGCAAAGTAGCGCGGGTTGGCGGTGCGCCAGGAGGCGGCGGGGCGGATCCTGCCCAGGGGGTGGCCGGGGCGGGTGATGGCGTCGAGGAGGTGGCGGAGCGAGTAAGGGTCAGGGTGGGGGGCCTCGCCCAGCTCGGGGACGACGGTGGGGCCGTAGAAGGTGCGCAGGCCGCACTGGCTGTAGAGGAGCCAGTGGAGGACGGTGATGTCGCTGTAGCCGACGAGGATCTTGGGGTGGCTGCGGAGCAGGCGCAGGGCGTCCGGGTCGTGGAGGAGGGCGGGGACGAGCTCGTTGAGGGTGGTGCCGCCGACCATGCAGACGAGGGCGTGGACGGCGTCGTCTGCGAAGGCGGCCAGGAGCTCCCGCTTGCGGGTCTCGATGTGGGTGGCGACGGTGGTGGCGGCTGGGTCCTCCGGGGTGTGGATGGTCTTGACCTTGTAGCCCTGGGACTCGAGGCTCTGGATGGCGCGCTGCGTGGCGTGGGGTTGGGTCTCGTGCATTCGGTACGAGGGGGAGATGAAGGCTATTGTGCCTCCTGGGGGGAGGGCTTTGGGGGTGATGATGGTGGGGGTGGTGGTCATTTTTTGGATGGTTTGAGGGAGGAAGTGTATGAGTGATGGGGTGGGGGGGGGTTTTTTTTTTTGATTTTTTTTTTTTTTTTTTTACTTTTTTTTTTTTTTTTAATTTTAGTTTTATGAGGGAGGGGGTGGTGGGGGGGATTGTGTTTTGTTTTGGTTGATGTT
>JACWRQ010000652.1:0-15913 GCA_014849955.1 Cryphonectria carpinicola | reverse complement strand
TTTTTTTCCCTGCAGGAACAGATGGATGGATGGATGGATGGTTGGAAGAGTCGTCGCCGAATTGTTGGGGCAGGGCACCATCCATCATCCTTCTTGATGATATTGTTGTTGTTGTCGTAGTTGTTGCTGCTGCTGCTGCAGCTGCATGCATGCATGTATGTCTATATCTCTATGTATGTACGTGTGTGTACGTATGCATTATTTTATTCTGGAGCAAAACATCACCAGGCTCGTGTTCATATTGATGAAGAACAAGTACTGTAGGATTACGTCTTGGCCATGTTTTCCTATTTGATTTCCAAAGATTGTAAGGTATGCATGGGACTTGGAAGGACCTACTGTTTGTTTATTGATTTATTTTTATTATTGAATTCCTTTTTCACTTATTTTCTTGTTCATTTCTTTTTCTTCCTTTGGAACAAAAAAAAAAAAAAAAAAAAAAAAAAAAAAAAAAAAAAAAAAAAAATAAAATAATAAAAAAAAAAAAAAAAAAAAAAAAAAAAAAAAAAAAAAAAATTAAATTAAAAAAAAAAAAAAAATAAAAAAAATTAAATAAAAAAAAAATAAAAAAAAAAAAAAAAAAAAAAAAAAAAAAAAAAAAAAAAAAGGAAGGCAGAAAAAAAACAATCTGATGTGCCTCGGCGGGAGATCTACAGTGGAACCTACAAGGAATTAAGATCAAAACCGCCAGTAACAGACAGCGCCACAGTGGACACCCTTTTAGCGCTCTACGCCCCTAGCCGGTCCCCCCAGTGCAACCAAGAGTTAGTGGTTGGACCCCCTCAGGCCCTTCTCCTAGCCTCTCACTTTTAGGGGCAGGCAGCCCCCCAGGGGGGGGGGTTCTGGGGATCTAGCCTATCCATCCTTCAAAACATTCGTCAAACAACTGATGTTTTGCGACTAACCCTCTCTGTCTCCCTCTTTCCCTCTCCTTCTCTCCCTCCACCGCCTGGGAAAATACGTCCAAATTATTTGTCCGAAGCAGGAGAACTCCCGCCTTGTTTTTTTCTTCTTCTTTTTCTTCGTACCCAAGCCCCTTTCTAGGCCGGAGCGGGGCCCAGATCCAAGTGGCGCACACACGCACACCCACGAAAGAACGTCTCCATCCGACGAGCTGTGACGTAGCTTCTGTGACGAGAAAGGGGACAGTAGGAACCCGACAGCGAGGGGGGCGGGGGAGGTAATCCTTGTCCATGATGGGTCGCCACGATGAGGAAAAACATGGCGGGGGAAATAGGCGCGCAGGTAGGCGGAGGCCTGTTGCGTCGGATTTCTTCGAGGACGCGAGGTCGGGGTCTCCACTGGGAAAGGACGACGACGACGACCACGACGACGGCCACGATGACAACGACCACGACGACAACGACCACAGCCGACATGGACGCCGATACCGATCTCGTTCTCTAGGTGCAGAACGGGGCAGGGAGGTGGACGAGGACCCTGACGACCGCCGCGAACACAAACGACGCAGGCGAGACCACCACGACGACCCTGGCAACGAAGACGACAGGTCCCGACACCACAGACGGCGGCATCATCATCGTCACGAGACCTCCTCCTCCGCGGCGCCGGCGACAGTCCCGGCCGAGCTGCCCTTCGCGGCGCGACAGCTGTCGTACAAGCACGATCTCGGAATTCTGCGGCCGCTGTTCGCGTACTACCTCGATGTCCAGAAGAACCTGGACCTCGACGCGCTGGACGTGCACGAGCAAAAGGGGCGGTGGAAGAGCTTTGTGAACAAGTGGAACCGCGCGGAGCTGGCCGAGGGCTGGTATGACCCGGAGATGTTCGAGCGGATCGCCAAGGAAGCCGCTGCTGCTGCTTCTCTGCCCGGCGAGGAGCCTGCCTCGTGGGAGCAGGATGACGAGGAGGTCGATTCCAGCCGTGTAGACACCCCGGGACAAGAACAACAACAACAACAACATCCCGAGGCCGACAGCGGCCCAGAGCAGGATGACGAGGATGACTATGGCCCGCCGCCGCCGCCTCCTGATCCGTCGTCATCTGCGTCAGCTCGGGCCGACCGTCGTCGCCGCCGGCACGGGCCAGGGCTCCCGTCGGTGTCGGATCTCGACCTGCAGCGCGAGGCGGCCCTCGAGGAGCAGCAGTCCCGGCTCTCTGGCCTGCGCCTCGCGCGCAAGGCCGACCGCGCCGAGCAGAGGGAGCGCCTGGACGAGATCCTGCCGCGGGCCGAGGCTGGGACGCGCGAGCGGCGGCTGGAGAAGAGGGCCCTGCTCAACGAGAAGATGAAGGGGTTCCGGGACGCGGCGGGGGGCGGCGGCGGGGAGATGGAGGACTTTGGGGACGGGGACCTGATGGGCGGCGGGGACGGCATCGAGGACTTCAAGAGGGCGGCGGCGGCGCAGCAGAGGAAGAAGACGGACAGGGAGCTCAGGAGGGAGGCGGAGGCCCGGGAGCGGAGGGAGGAGCGCGAGGAGAGGCTGCGGGAGTGGAGGGAGAGGGAGGAGGAGAAGCTGAAGAGCCTGAAGGAGCTGGCCAAGGCGAGGTTTGGCTAAGGTGATCGTTTGTGTGTGTGTGCGTGCGTGGCTATCATGGGACGCCGTTGAGGAAGAAGGCCACAGCAACAAAGAGAGGAACCGACATACATACATACACACACACACACACACGCCAGTGGATGTTTTCAACTTGCAAATGGAAACCGTGTTGTGGAATCTCGAAATCTGATAGCTACATGATCAATATAGTTTGGACCGCGGCAGTGCATATCTCAACCACATGCTCGCTGACTCCACAGAACATAGCCAGAACATCACCGTCAACATCCTCCGTCTCCAACCCGTCCTCCACCTGTCCTCCCTCAACACCCGCTTCTCCACCAGACACCCGACCCCTTGCAGCATAAACAACCCCCACAGGCCCACAGTGACACCCCAGACATGTCCCTCCTTGATCAGGCACATGCCGCACCAAGCATGCCACACACCACTCAGCCCGAAAGCCCCAAGCACACCAGCCGCCCGACCGACCTCCCCCTTCTTGTCACCACCACCACCACCACCACCACCACCACCAAGAACCCTCGTGAAGACAGCCCTGGTCGGCACATAGCCGAGCCCGTACAGGAACGGCCGTGCCCCCTGGTGCCAGCGGCAGGTCCAGAACTCCAGCGGGCCGCGCGAGGCCAGGGGCTGCCAGAAGAGCCGGTTGGGGCAGCGGGGGTGCAGCACCGCGTGCAGGCCCTCGAGGCCGAGCTGGATCGCGACGAGGCCGGCGAGGACCTGCAGCTCTGCGAAGGGGAGGAGCCAGGCGAGCGGGAGGAGGGTTAGGGGCGACAGGGCAGCGACCGTCCAGGCCGGGCCGGGCCGCAGGGCCTGGCGGGGGGACTCGTCGACTGCCGTGGTGAAGGATGCGTATCTTGTCTCGGTGAGGAGCCGCCAGACGTATCTCGCGTGATGGGCCTTGGAGGGGGAAGGGGAAGGGGAGGACTTGTTGCTATCACCTCCTCCACTGCCGAATGTCCCCGGCGCGGCAGGAGTCCCACACGCCTCCTCCTCCTCCTCCACCACCACCACCAGCTGCGGTGGCCTACCTGCCCTGGCGACGGTGAGGTCGAGGAGCTTGAAGCTGAAGAAGAAGGTCGGGATCCGGAAGACGGTGTTGGCGACGGGGTCCTGGACGGGGAAGACGAGGGGCAGCGCGAGGACGTATGCGGCCGCGATGACACCCGTTGCGCGCGCCACAAAGGTTGCGAGCCAGCTGGGGAAGACCTGGAAGGGCCGGAGGCGGCCTCTGTATTGCCTGAATTTGGCCGCGAGCCTCACCTGCTCTGTGGCGGCGCAGGAGAGCGCGGTGAGGGCGGTGAGGTAGAGGATGACGCCTGTGGTGAGGTGGAGGAGGAGGAAGGAGAGGAGGCTGTTGGCGTTGCGCAGGAGGGGGGTGGTCGAGGTGTATATTGAGGCGGCGGGGAGAGCTGCTGCGCCCAGGAGCATGCAGATGTACCTGTCTGACCTGTGCATTTTTCTAGATACGCTCAAGTCTAGCAGTAGGCGGAAAGAGAGAGAGAGAGAGAGGGAGAGAGGGAGAGAAAAGGCGGCACGGGGCAGGTTGGCCGTCGGGAATTCAGTCGAAGTTGACCTCGATGGAGGGAAGAACGTCTGTCACATCTGTTACTTGGTAATAATGAAGTTATATTGTAGAATTAGGACAGCCTGCCTCCCTTTTGCTGCCTCGCCCCCGCTTTCTTGCCGCACAGCGATATTACCAGGTAAAGATCATGGTCGAAGTCAGAAAAGAAAAGACCCAGTCTTTGCCGCTGAGGAGTTGAGAAGTATAAAAATGATTCTCCACAGTTTTACATTTACAGGCAGTGAATAAATACATGTGTGGTACTACTAAAGCATGCCAAGGGGGGCACAGCAGACACGAGTCTCAGACTACTCAAGTCTATAAGTAAGTACTTTCAAGTATTCGAGGAGGAATGTGGACCAATATGATTCTCGCCTGTTTTTGGCTTTAACTACAGTACTTGGTAGGTAACATTGGATCTTGTTGTTGAGTCCATCATGCCTGTGAATAATATATGTATACATGTTCAAGTTTCAAAGCTTGGATGCGCTCTTTGGGGCGAGATTTAACTCGTATATATATCATCGACATGATTGGAACTGAGAAGAAGTCCGGAACAACCCTCTTACAGCTCTTGTCTCCAGACACAGGTCTAATTTTGCTGAAACAAAATAAAAACTCATCAATAGTATAAAAGAATCTAGGGTATCTCCGCTGCCGCAGCTTTTACACCATATTGATCCGAACTGGACTTGGCAACAGCATACTCAGGCTGCTGGCCAACATATATAACCGGAGGTGGAAGCTCTATCGAATCGCCATCGACAGTCACCATGTCCACCGTCTGCAGTTCCGTTTCCTCCAGTTCGGTGATGTCCCAAAGGCCACGACGCCTTCTCCTTCGTGATAAGGGCCTCGGCCTGTATACCTCCGGGTAGCTCATGGTAGCCCACTGCGTCCACCGCACGCTAGAGTTTCTCGCCGACCGGAGCAGGTTGACGATGGGCCGAGACGAGGGCAGGCTGTTGAAAACTCTGGGTACACTGGGGAGACCCACGACGAGGAAGCCGACGCCGATTTCCGCGCTGGAGTAGAGACCAAGAAGAGTCATCCAGTAAAAGATATCTTGCGCAGTCAACAAGGGTATGAGGCAGGTCAAACGCAGCGCGCCCAGTATGGTGGCTCTTGAACGCAGAGGGATATGGGGGGGGGGGGGAGAGATATAGATCAGCGAAATGTACCTTTCGAAGACAGCGCATTCCAGGCCTCATCAGAGAAGGGGGGGGGGCCAGGGGAGGGGCGGCCTACATGATTCCCGCGGCAAACACCACAGATACACCCATTTTTCTCTTGCGTGACATGTTGAGATGCCAGATTCTCCACTGTGGAAGTATGAGGATCGCAAGATCAGAGACGAAGTTGATGACGGCTGACGAGAGGTTATCCGCAGGGATGTTGATCGTACAGCTCCCTGCATCCAGGATATTCCAGGGCTTGGCGGCGTGGATGCACTGGAAGATATCGGCCATCTCGCCGACGATATAGAAGACGAAGTTGGCCCAGATAAAAACGTGGATCGACCAGAACATGGCATCGCGCTGGCCGTTGGGCACAAAGGTCTGGAGCCAGTCGATGAGGATGGCCAGTTTCAGACACATCATACAGGTACCGTACAGCAGGCTGGCGACATAGATATACTTTTATTTCCCCCCGTCAGTGGTCGGTCGTTTCGTGGCCCCGGAACTGTCGTATTGTACCTACATATGAGACGTAGGAAAGGTCTTCGGGTGGTATATCCCACAGGTGGCTGGCGATACCAGGGAAGTCCGAGCATTTGTACATGATGACTTGATACCCTAGATATTGACCCTAATATAATTATAAGAGGGCATGAGCATATTGACTTCTCACGACCTGGGAGAGGTGAGAGGTTCACATACCCACGCGGCGAGTAAAAAGAAATCCGCCATTCCTATCTTTTTCGAGATGGCTCGTGACCAATAACGAACAATCACCGAGAATGTTGAGACCACAACGCCGAAAGTGACAATGACATACCCAACAGTATGCTGGCCTCCAGACCCAGAATTCCCAGAACCCGAGGTTTCCCTAGGAGAATGGTCTAAAACAAGTCCATCAAGGTCAGAGGTTGAAGGCATGGCAATCAAGTTTCATAAAACTTAAATTGTCTTCTAGTCCCTGAATGCGAGAGATTACTTGGCACTAAGAAAAAGAAGAAGAAGAAGAAGAAGAAGAAGAAGAAGAAGAAGAGCTATTTTAGGTGGTAGAGTGTTAGAAGAAAACCAAACTCCAGTAACAAGAGGGGAAGGGGGAAAAGGAAAAAGGGAGGCCCCGAGGGGGGGGGGGGTGGAGTTCCGGCAAGTACCTACAATGCAAATCGTGCACAGATTGCTTCCAAAGTGTCCGACAATGTGAGACCCAAGCTTCTGACGTCGAATAAAAGCCTGCAGTTTCTTAAACCGCCATGTTATACAGCTTGCCTAGGTGAGGCTGAAGCACATTAATCCTTCATCGGGGGCGTCTGACATGGATCGCTAGTATTGTAAGCTTGAGTACCTGAAAGGTATAGGCTTGGCTGAGGAAGACGTGAGGATTCCCCGTGGATCCCTCGAGGCGTTTCTGTCCATAGTAATCAATATGTAGCTGTTATTATCAGGGCACTTGTGGAGGAGAGCCGTGGCATGTGAGTAATGGTATCGAGTTGACAGTGCCAGAAGGTTCATGACCTTCAGTCTTGCAGAGCGATATACGAGGCGAAGGTAATTAAGGGGGGTCTCTGAACTAGTCACTTCACTATCTGTCTATAGATTCAGCAGTATATAAACTGCCATAGTGTTCCGGCCCAGGTCAAGGGTGCCGTGAGTGCATCAGACCCAGAAGACAGAGGGGAGAAGAGCCTCTACTCTTGACCAGCCTGCGTCTTGTCTCTCACATGTGAAACATCCCCTCGAAGGATGACAGAGCTAGGTACGGCAAGAAGTGCAGCATCCTAAGCAGATAGCTTCAGACCTGAGACGTGGCTGGCAGCCAGAATACTTTGTAAGTTGCTAACGTCAGCTCCTCTTGTATGTCCCGCGCCACCAAGACGCCAACCTACTAATACGTACAAGTCTTGTTGATAATACATGAAGTACTCAGGCACTACTTGTGTAAGTAGCCGCAGGGCTATCAACAATATCCCGGTGCTATCTCACCCCCCTTTCCTGCAGTAAAAATGTCCAAGGAAGGGGAGTGAGTATCGGGCAAGCCGGTCTGCTAAAGACAGGCAGCGAGGGATTCATAATTCAGTAGTGTCCTCCAATCTATCTGACGACATCCAGGGCATGTGAAGAAAGTGTGTCGAGTGTGACAAAAGAACAAGTAATTACAAGAGGAAGAACTGGAGCCATGTAAATCATTAGTATTCGCTTGCTTACTTGAGTATTCTTGCTACCTTGTTTTTTCATCTCCACGACCCCGGCCGGATGCCAGCCTGAAAGTACGTGTCCTCAAACGACCCCATCGCGCCCCCAAACACCGTCTTCGCGTCCATCTCCTCAACGTCCGCAGCCTCCCCAAACGCCCAGATGTCACTACACAGTCCCCTCCCGGGAATGTCCTTTGCCCCGCCGGCGACACCATCCAGTGGCCTCGCGGATCCTTTATTCTTCTTCTTCTCCTTCTCCTTCTCCCTCTCCCCTTCCCTTTCCCCGTCATCGCCCCTCCCTTCCCCTTCTTCCTCGTCGTCATCATCATCATCGTCCTCATCGCCGTAGCCATCGCTCAGCTCCGGCTGCAGCCGCACACTATCCTCCGCAAGAGACAGCCGTCGCATGATGCTAAAGACATTTCCCTGCCGCACCCCGCTCTGGTGCTTGAGGAGGTTGGCATGGACAAACAGCGGCTCTGGGTGGGTCGGGTCTGACGCCTCGGTGAACTCGGGCCGCGGGGGGACGAGCCCGTACTGCAGCATGGCAGCGCCGCAGAACATGTTTGTGGTGCCGCCTCGCTGGAATCGGTTCCCGAGGACGGCGAGCCAGCGTGGGGCGGGGACGTAGGGGATGCCCAGCGCCAGATGGGCATACCGGCTAGTAATAACGATGTCAGTCTCAAGCAAAGGGACTTCCCCCCCCCCCCCCCCCGGGCCCTTTCTTCTTTGTATACGAGGAAAGAGAGAGAGAGAGAGAGAGGTGTCTACTCACAAGGTATCCTTATCCCCCCCGCTGAACCAGTAATCGCCCTCCGTCTGCATGTACGACGCCAGGTAGAGAGCCGCCAGGTTCAGCCCGTCGTTGCCGCTCTTGGCGATGAGCATCTGGCCGCTGTCCAGCTCCCACGCGTCGTGGCAGGGGATGCCCAGCACCCGGTGGATCGCATTGTCCGGGTGGTCGCGGTTCAGGTCCGGCCAGAAGACGGCCCGGCCGCCCCTGGGGTCCCGGAACAGCGGCGCCTCGAAGAGCGCGCTGATGTCCGACAGCGGGAAGTTGTCCGAGTCGAGGTAGAGCACCTCGTCGAAGGAGGAGCGGAGGACGGCCTCGGCCTTGAGCTCAAAGTTCTTCCACTTCCCGGGGGCCTTCTTGGTCGAAACCTGGTCACATCACACACGCGCGCGCACACAGAGAGACACACGTCAGCGCACAGCTACACAAGCCCCCGAACCGAAGGAATCCCCCCCCGTCTTGCTCGTCGCCCAGCAGCAGCTCACCATATGGATCTCGACGCCCAGCGCCCTCAGCGCCCCGCGGTCCTTCTCCGCCCCCAGCTCGCCCTCGAAATGCCAGACCTCCACGCCGCCCTTCCACCCTAGCCTCTGGATCTCCCTGATGCAGACGAGAGCCCTCTCCACGGTGTGGTGGTTCCCCGCCGCGATGACCACGCCCCGGCTGCCCCTCTCGACTGCCCTGCCGTCCGGCCCAACCCCAGGCCCGACCAGCGCCGCCTGCGACTCCTCGCGGGCCTTCTCCTCGAGAAACTCGAGCGCGGCCCGCCTCATGCTGACGATCTGCGCCTCATCGACGGCCGCCCACTTTTTCTGCTCCCCGCTCAGCTGGTCTGCGTTCACCTGCCTGTCCAGCTGCGCCCGGGGACATGCGGCCTCGTTCTGCGCCGCCGCCTGCTCGTGGCGCAGCACGGGCCTGTCCAGGAACCGCTCCATGGCCTCGGCGAGGCCTGGGCCCAGGGCGGCGGGCCGATCCAGCACCGCAGACACTAGCTCCTCGCCGATCTGCGACGTGTCGAACGGCTGTGGGGTGTCGATCCAGGGCGGCGGTAGCGAGACCGCCGCCAAGCCGTCAGCTGCTGCAGGCGACTTGCTTGGCGCCGTGTCGGGCGTGGCGGCTGCGACGTCAACGTCGACGGGCTGCTGCTGCTGACCGCCCAGGGGCAGCAGGTTGTGCAGCGTCGCTGGGCCTGTGGTGAGGCTCGGGTATGCATCGTGCTGATGGACCCAGAGCACAGAGAGGACGGTGGTGGCGCCCACAAGCGACGCGATCCACCGCGCCCCGGCTCGGGAGCGGAGGGAGGCCGGCCCCGTCATCCATCTAGCGCCGCCCAGTCTGAGATGGTCCGTTATGGCCATCTGGGACACACACGTTGGCGAGCGGACGAGAGGAGGGGAGATCTAGATGGGACAAGAACAAAATGAGGCCCCAGGATCGTCAGCGTGCGGTGCCATATCGCAGTGATGTAATATCTCTCCAGATGGCCGACCCCATACGCATGCGGTCCCTGTAAGGGAGGGGAATAAGTGTCCCTGACGGTTGGGTGTCTCGCTTACGAATCCCTTACGAGTCCCATGTCGCATCGCTGAATTTAGGACACTCCCCCCCCCTCCCTTGATGTTTCTGCCACTGTCCGACCAAGTGATCCACTGCCTTCTCCTTCCAGAACACCACAACTGACCCAAGACCACGGTTTAGGAGACCGGAGATTAGTTGAAGGATATCTGCATTCACGATTATGTACTTGAGGTAGCTCACATGATTCCTGTTTGAGAGTCCCAAATTCGAGCCCAAAAGCAGATGAAGAGAAAAGAAGAAGAAAAAAGAGAGGGGAAAAAGATCTGTAGCTTGCTTGTGCAACAAAACATGATTCCACCAAACCTGAGTGATGAAAATATTAACAGCCCGGCGAGTTTCAATACATCCCCCCCCCCCCCAACAAAAAACCAAAAAAAAAAAAAAAGGACCATGAAGGAGCAAAAACTCGGAGACCACCTCCCGAACCCTGTTCTCCTAGGTCTCATCAAGCGAGAGACGCGTAGCCATGGAAAACCCCGTAAGCTACACAAAGTCGACAACGTCGCGGAATTCGTCGATGAAGCCTGGTTCGAATTCCTTCAACCAGCCTGGTTCCCCTGCTGATTCCTCCTCTTGCGCTTTCGGATTGCCCGCCTTTCCTTGCTCCTGATCGATGAGCTGGTTGGTCCCACGGCTTTCCACTCGCTGCAGTGATCGTTTGAACGAGCCAACCTCTTTCTTGTCGCATTCCGTGCCAAATGAAGCCCTGGAACCGTCAGTATCCTTGCGCCCGGAGCCATCGTGGAGTTCTTTGCCCATCACTGCCGCGGCAACTTCATCGTCATACTCGTCACTGGTGCCGTGGCTGTTTTCTCCCTCGATGGACAGTGCCTTTCTCGCGACGCCGACATCTTCGTCGAAATACACGTCCATGAAGCCATCATCCGAGAAGCTATCAGATATTGGATCGTCGCGCATGTCTTTGGCCCCCGCTTGCTGTTTCCTGTTGCCAGACCTTGGTGCGTTACGCTCGTAAAAGCGACTGACCTCTCCCTGCAGGCGGTCCTCAGGCCACTCATCCTCCCCCGTGAGATCGATCATGGCCTCCTCATCGATGGTGTAGGCACTCACATCTAACAGTTCTCTGGATTGTGAACTGCTCGGCTGGCCCAAGGTCACAGTATGCTTGGGAGAAGGGAGCTGATGCCCGAGTCCGAGGCCCGCCTCGCTCGTCGTTGAACACTCGGATCGTCCCTTGGGAAGTTTCACAACCTTTTTGCCTGGTGATACCACATCGGTCTCCCCTGAACGATTGGCTTGATCCCTCATCAGAGGTCCTGATGGCTGCTTCAGGAGATTGCCATCCCGGTCAATTACCGTAAAGAGTTCATCGTCTGCATCAAGCTCGCTGTCGCTACAGCCAATCTCGCGGCCGTGTGTGGAGGCCTCGACGCAGTTCAGCAGCTCAAGATCATCGATCTCACCGTCGACGCTCAGCTGATCGGAATTTGCAGTTAGCTCCCTGAGGCTTCGGGGTCCGGCCGTTGTATGGGCTGGGTCTTTCAGGTGTAACGGGAATTTTGTCGCAGGTATACCGTGACCGACCTCTGCGGAGACGACCGTTCCAACAATCTCCTCGCACGCAAAATAGCAAGAAAGCGTCTCCGGGAGAGTACTTGGTGACCAGGTGAAACAGACCTGGCAGCTGTTTCCATCGTCCGTCCGGAACGACCCAAGCGAGTCGCGCCAAAAATGTGCCAAGGTGCCCTCCGAGGTCACGGCCAAAAATGTGACAAGAGGAATCCGCCCCTGCCAGTGTCCTCTCGTATTCGTGAATGCGAGGATAACATCAACGTGGACCACTGGCCTTCCCCTGGCGTCGATGCTGCTGTCTTTAATCTTGGCTTTGATCGCCAGCCTTGGAAATGAGCGTAGGGCATCCGCCATCTTTTTCCCGAAGGGCGGGTTTCGACTAGCAATCCTCTCGATGGTGCTGGTGTCTGCATTTGCCAGGCTTGCGACGGTCCTGATGTTATTCGATACAAGCTTGCGCAGGAGGGCTGGTCCAAGCTGTGGAACTTGCAAGAGCTGCTGCGCGGTGCCCTCCCAGGCTTTCGCTGTCATCGATCTGGCCAGCTCGAGGGCAGTCCAACAAGCCTTGCCGTCCGAGTCGGCTTGCCTGCACTCTATCACAGCCCGTACCAGCCTGTGCATCACTTCCAGAACTCGGCTGGCTTCGCCGCGGAGACGCCGTCGGTCGAGCTCTTTTAGTTCGACATGCCCTACCTCCACCTGCAGGAGCAGAGATACCTTATGAGCAGTGGTGCTCACGTTGTTTCCCACCGGGTACCTGATGAAAGGATCGCTGTTGATGCCCCGAAAGGTATTCCTTTCCTCGGCTTGCCAGCGGATCTCACGAAACTCATCAGCCTCACATAATGCGTTGAGCTATGAAGCGAAATCAGCGAGAGTCGGCAGCTAGAGAGAGAAAGAGAGAGAGAGAGAGAGGATTTACCAGAGCCTGTGTATTCGCGCCACGAGGAATGTCCAAGATCTGCTTCATCGTGCTGAACCTGATCATATACTTGGACATGACCCGGCCGTACTCAGTAGGACGAAAGGACGCAGAGCTGCCAGTGATCAATTGAGCATCCCACAGGCTCGAGATCGAGGACTCGCAGATCTGCTGGAGCTGACCGTCGGCTGCCCTCGCATGGGAGCCCGCGGTCAGGTCCCTATAGTGACTAGGATTCCGAAAAAGCCTGACGCTGAGGAAGGTGCCCTTGAGCCAGTCCTTGGCCCCTTTGGTGTCCCTGAATGTCTCAAGGCTGATCTCCGAGTTCAGGTGCTCAATCATATTCTTGTGTAAGGTGCTTTCGACAACCTGTTGACCCGATCCAAGGTTCTCGTACCGGTTCTTGTTGCGAGACCTAGTGAGGATGATGGCAAGCGCGCTGTCTTCGAACTGAGGTCGACCAGCTCGCCCCAGCATCTGCATGACCTCGAGGTCACTGTACTCTTGGAGCTGGCCCTCTGAGTAGCATACAGTCCCCTTCAGCAGGACTGTGTGGCATGGGAGGTTCACACCGACCGCCAGGGTGGAGGTACAACAGATGACGCTGATGTTCCCCTCCATGAACGCCTCGTGGACCGCCTTCTTGTCGGCTGGGTCTAGTCCGGCATGGTGAAATGCAACTCCGGACCGAACCATTTCCTGCAAACTTGCGTCCATGACAGGTATCCTCTTCCTTGGCTCGGGCCAAAGCCGTGCACCTGGTTTCTGCTGGCTCCACTCGTCTGCGAGCTGCTTTGCAGCATCGTGACAGCTCTTGCGTGTCATGCAGAACACCAACATGGGCTTCCCCTGGGAGTGCATCTTGACGTGCTTCCAGAGCTTGGAATTCAGGTAACCGTCGAAGGCGTAGTCGGACAATTTCACGTCAAACCCGTGGACCTTCTTTTCCAACTTCACCGGACGGAATTCCTCACCAAACACTTCACGGTGGGACGGCACAGAAGGGTGGGCGTGGTTTCTGCCCAACCAAGTTGCGATATCTTCAGAGTTTGGTATTGTTGCGCTGAGTGCGATGAATCTAATCTTTGCGCCGTACGTCTTCATGCGAGATACAATAGCTTCGAGAGTAGCGCCCCGTGATTCTCCGAGAATGTGGACCTCGTCGATGAGAAAAAGCTTGACGAGATCGAGCAGCCTGCGATGGTCCGCCCAGCTGCGAGTAATGGAATCCCACTTCTCTGGCGTGGTGACGATGATCCTTGCCTCGCGCACTCTTCTCATGTCTGATCGCGATGTGTCTCCAGTCAGCTCAGACACCGGCATCGACAACAGTCCAAACCTTTGCTGCCACTGCACGGCCTTCTCCTTGCACAGAGCCTTGGTAGGCGAGAGATACACGATTTTTGCATGTTCGTTGCTCTTCTGGTTGGCAAGCTTGCAGATGGCCAACTCGAGGAGCACCGTCTTGCCGCTGCCCGTCGGCGCGGAGACGACCACGTTGTCGTCTGTTTCATATACCGCACGAAAGCATTTTGATTGTACAGAATTAAAAACATTATAAGGAAATGCGGTCCTAAACCTGTCGGGAAGTACCTGTGCCGGGCTGATGAGAGGTATCCCACTGGCCGTGGGAAGGGTGCCAGGAACGCCGAGGCGCTGGGAGGTACGGGCACGCCCTGATGCCATCCCTGATGAGGTCTCTCGTGACGGGGTCCTACTTCCCGGTGCTAGGACGGCTCTTCCTTGATTTCGGTCATTGAAAGCGGCGTGATGAGGTCCAGTACGTCCTAGTACTGTGCCACCCGGGTAGGCAAAGCCTGAGCTCCCATAAAGACGTCAGTTTTGACCGGGTTGGCACCTTCCAGACTGCCTCGGAACTCACGAAGGTCAGCTGCATCTGGATCCTCTGGAGGCTGAGGCGGGACACCCATGTATGGGTGGTTGAGAAAACCAGCTCCCAGGACCTGAGGGTGGGCAACTCCTGGTGTGGCGATCCCCGGGGCCTCTACAGCCGGAGCGGGCTTGAGTCGTTTGCCCTGGCTGTGAGGGGCTTGGTCTGACAGCGGGTGCTTCCTTGGACCTTGCTCCCTGGGGACTTGGGCCATCGGATCCTGCTCCATTGGGCGTTGTCTCGCCGGGAACTGCTCCACCGGGAATTGTCTCCTTGGCAGTTGAATCCGTGGCTGTTGTTCCACCGGATTCTGGGTGTTTGGGCGCATGCCTGAGTACGAAGATGCGGAGGCGGGCGCATTGTTCGGCGGGGGAGGGAAAACGAGGTCGTCCAGCCAGTCATTGGCATTTCCCATGCCGTCAGCAGGCAGATGTTGCGAGGCAGGCTGTGAGGAAGTGTCAGAGACTTCAGAACACACACACACACACACACTGCTGAGGAGTTGTTGTACGTACATAAACAGGCAACGCCGCTGGCTCAGGAGCTTGCATTGGCATTGACCAAACGTCATCGACGGGCCCCGCTGCCAGTTCAGGCATATGCGCCTGGACGGGCATCTGGGGCTGGATAGGCATGTACGTTTGGGCGGGTAAGTGGTTTTGGGCAGGCCCAGCCATGTTCTGGGGGAACGCCTGTGGGGGACCAAAGCCAGGCGTGGGCGCTGCCTGGGGCACGGGACGTTCCTCGGGCAGGTAAAGACAAGGCCAGTCCGCCACCGGCTGGGCATGGCCGCTGATGTCACGTCCAGGTTCGGGAAGATAGAGCGTGACGCCGCTGCCGTCCAGGGCCCAAGACAGCATTGGGGTGCCCTTGTAGCCCATGGCCTTGATCCTGTTCTGGATCTCCTGGCGCAGCTCGTGGCTCAGGCGATCCCATACGGGATCTTGCTTCCAGGCCTTTGGCTTGGTCATCTTGGAAGCTGTGTAAGGGGTTAGGGAAACAAAGATGGTTAAAAGGCTGTGGGGCTTTTGCCAGTAATGACCAATGGGCCGTAAAGAAACAGATCTATGGTGCTGTGGGTAGAAAGGCCTGTATGGTGTTGTCTGGAAAGGATGGAGGAAAACAAGACCAAATTCTGCTTCACAGGATTTTTGGGAGGGGGAGGAAGGTTATAACCTGGTGCTTGGGAAGAGGGCAGGCGCAAGCCTTCTCATAAATGTCGGAACCAAAAGGTCCCTTCCCTTCCTAGAAAGACATTTTTTGTCAACTTTTTGGGGAGGGGGTTCCAGGAGTCATCGAGAGAAGGAGCGGCCTTGGAGCATCCTAGTGCTTGGTGCAGCCATTTCGTGTGGTCGATAAGGAAGGTGCACGGCGCTTGGCCTGGGTCCGGTGGTCACTTAGGACGACGACAAGATGAGCTTAAGAAACGAAACCCCAATCTGGAAAGAAGGAAACAAAAGGTCTAGGAAACAAGGTCTGTACATTATTTAGTCAAAGTGTGTGTCAATATGCCCCAGTGTCGTCTTCTCATCAATCCATGTGGATGTATGCGTGTATATGCCGTAGACCTGAACGCCGTGAGCCCAACCTGAACGTGACAATGAATCATCACGTGCTGCCCCCCGCCTTCCCCCCCCCCCCCCAAGACAAGGAACTCTTTTTAGAGGGCTGGGTGGGGTGGTGGGGGCGGCTGGGCTGGTCCCCGGTTCTCACCAGAGGGGCAGAGGGATGGGGAGAATC
>JACWRQ010000651.1:0-15997 GCA_014849955.1 Cryphonectria carpinicola | reverse complement strand
ATAGAATATAACTATAGATTTATAGATAGATTATTTTATTTATTTTACTAGGAATTAGGAAAATAGAAAAGAGGATTTAATTCTAATATATAATAGAATTTTTTATACTAATAGCAAAAGCACCTTTATTTATTAAGCAGCAATCTAATAGTTATATAGAGAAATATATGAAGAATTATAATATTACTTTATACAAATTGATTTCCTTAAATTCCCTATCTTTCTAGTATTTACCTTATCTTATAGTAAATTAACCACTATAAGCCTCTACCTAGCGAAGAGCTATATTAAGCTTATCTCTACTATAAATCACTAGATTTCACTAGGCTCCTACCTAGGCATCAACTAACTACCTTATAACTGCTAATATCATAATTATCCATTGCAGATAAAGGATATAAAGAGGTAGCAATTGATGCACTATAGATAGATACTATACAGCATAGTAAATTATAGTTGAATTCACCAGGGGAATCCTGGTGAATTCACCTGGCACCTACTAGTGAATTCAGTAGGGATTCATCAGTGAATTCACAGTGAATTCACTAGGATATATATATCAGATAGATAGTTTCTCCTTTTCTTAGTTTGTAGAAAGGGCATCCTTCGTAATATATTTTGCAATGCACCACAGCACTGAGCTCCTCATCAGAAGATTTTCCTAAAAGATTTCTACTTATAGTTGGAATTGAATTATAATTTTATCTATAATTTTTGATAATATTATTAAATCAATAAATTAGCAGATATAATAAATATCAAAGATAGGATTAAAGCTTTGATAAGATTTAATATTTTAATAGAAATATATCTAATTATTTCTAATTATAATTTATTGAAAATCTTAGGAGAATTTGATATAAAGAAAGAGAGATATTATTATCTGAAGAAATTCTTTTATATAAAAGAATATTTATAATATTAGCTTCTATTATAATATTTTACTAAAGATCTAATAGAATAGCTATTATAAGAAATAGATATTTTTTATTTATCTAAATAAGCTAAAGGAAAGCAGCTTGCTATAGAAAATAAGAAGATTGAAAATTTTTCCTTGCTAAAAGAATAAATTTTACTAGCAATTATAATAATAACTATTTATAGGCTTATAGATCAATTTTCTAAGGAGAAATAAAATTTTAATTAAAATTTTAGAATTAATCTCTCTAATATATTCTCTTCAATTATTAATCTATTTCTTAGATATTTAGTAATATTAATTGAAGAAATTTTATAAGAGAATTATCTAACTATTATTCCTAAATTATTTATATCTTAATTAAAGAAACTAGCTAAAAGCTATAAACTTATAAAATCTTAGCTACTTTTTCCTAAGATTAGAAAAATTTATTAAGATAAATTTCTAAGCAAATAAGAAGCTTAAGCTAATTTTATATATTTATTTTATCTCTAATAAGCTTATAATATAAATTCTGAGATATTTAGAATAAAATATAAACTAGAATAAAGCTAGATAGCAGATTAGGATATATTATAATCCTATTATTATATTTATTCTTAAATAATCTTATAATTTCTAAAAAGATATTATAATAAAGGAATATCTAATTTAGATTAGAAAAATAATAATCTCTTATCTAATCTTAGATATTTACTAATAGAGATAGAATATTCTATAGATAATCTTTTTATAAATAAAAATTTATTATCAGATTTATTAGAATCTAATAGAAATAAAAAAGATAGTGCTCTGCAAAGCTATAAATATTATAATTTATTATAATATTTTCTAAAATTATAATAGATTTTACTAGCTAATTCTAAGAAAAAGTTTAAAAAAAATATAATTAATTGCTTTTAGCTATATAAAAACTAGAATAATCTTAAGAATCTTATAATTATATTAATAGCAGATAGTAAGATTATTATTTAGAAGAATTTTCAAGCTTTTATTAATTAATATGCAATTTATATTAGAAATAGCTAGATTAAAGCTAAATATTTGAATTATAATCTGCTTATTTATTTATTAGAAATAGCTTATATTTAATTCTATTTTATATTATTCTATAATAAATAGATAAAGCTTATAGTAATAAAGAATAGCTAGAAATATTAGAAGTATTAGCTATTTTAGAATTTCTTAATTTTCTGAAAAACTATAGAAAAATTGCTAGATAAATAATATTATTTGAGATAAGATATTCGAAATAATTGAAATATTCTCAAATTTACTTATCAAATCTGCAAATTTAGCAAATTAGCTAAATATTCTAGATTCTATTTAGTATATAATATCTAGGATTAAATTAATAAGAAACTAATAGCTTAATCCTTTGATTAATTAAGCTATAGAATAAATGCAAAAAGCTTTGAGAAAAGGCTTAAGATTAAATAGGAGATTTAATATTTTCTGGAATTCTCTAGATATACTAGATTATTCAGAGATCTAATTTCTTAAATTAAAAAGCTTAGATTAGTAGCTATTAAAATATTAAATATAAATATTTATCTTCTGCTATAAATATTCTATTAATTAAGAATAAAGTAAAAGCTTTTCTATTAAGAAATATTAATATAAGCTATTTAAAATTCTAATTATATTTCTAAATTAAAATTTTAATAGTTAATATTAGAATAATAGCAGAAGATTATTAAAGCTTGCAAACTCTAGTATAAATACTTTAATTATATTTAATTAAAAGAATCTATTTTATATAAATTATTTATTAATAATACTAATAAGAATATAAGCAGAACTAATTAGTTTATCCTAAGAAAATTCTATTTATTCTGCTAATTTACTAGAAAGAATAAATATAGATAGTTTATATTATCTATTTAGGCTAACTTTGAGATAAATAATAAAAATCTTATTTATAATATAGATAAGGAAGAAGAATTGTAATAATAAAAATATTATCTAATAGATAATAAAATTGATTCTAGATATTCTATTAGTAAGATTAAACTAATAGAGAAATAAGAGAGCTAATTTAATATATTTAATCTAAATATCCTAAAAGAGGATAATCTTATATTTAAAGAAGATATATAGATTATAGATTAGGAGAGATTAGCTAATAAAGAGCTAGATTCAGGCATATTTTCGATAGTCTATCTAATTTAAGCTAGAAAGCAGAAAGCTAGATCTCCTTATGCATTCCTTTAGTAGATAGAGGAGAAACTGAGATATATTACTCTAATGCTATATATTATATTATACTAAAGCAGCTTATATATCTATATATAAATGCAAATCTAAGCAAGAATTATAAGATTTAATCTTAAAGTATATATTAATATAGAAGCAAGCTATTATACTATATTAGCTAATATATTGAAAAGCTTCTTAGATATAATAGTTAATAGAAAAGCCTAGGTAAGATTATAAGAAATTAATCTATTTATTACTCGAGAATAAGCGAAATTCAATCTATATTTTTATAGCTAAAAAAATAGGAAACCTATTATACTCAAAACCTATATAAATATATAGATTCTAGATTAGCTTAATGCTAATATATTCCTAAGCTAAGAATTTAATATATTATACTAAATAAATATCTTGAATTCAGAGAAAACTATTTGTTTTAGCTGCTACTAAAGAGCTATAATACTAATAGAAATCTTCGCAAAAGCACCACTAGTTAGCTATCTAGTAAAAGCTATGAAAAATACTATTCTGCCTCTGAATATCTATATTCTTATTCCTATTATCACTTAGAAGCTTCTAAAATATTAATCTTCCTATTTCAGCTTAATTAGGAAGATTAGATAAATAGTATTATAGGCTATATATCTGCAGAATTTCCGATAATCCTAGCTATAAATCAAATAAATAAATTAATCAAATTAAAAAGAGGATAATTATTAAGATTTATTATTCTTTTTCTAGCAGATTATATAATAAAACTAACTAATTCTACTAACTATTTTCATTTATAATATTAATATATTTTTGCTTAAGATAATAGGATAATATTTTAAAGATTAGTATTAGATGCTATCTATACTAATTATTTATATTCTATTTTTAATCTAGAAAAGAAGCTAGCTTCTATTAGTAATCCAGCTAATTATTCACTAGATGTAAAGAATTAGTTTAGCTAGAATCTTTTTAAGGAAATCAACTAATTAAGCATTTAATAAAATAAGATAGCATCTGAAACTAAGATTAATTTTAGCATTTATATATATAACTATTTACTAGCATTTATAGAATAAATTATTAGCCTAATATAAGAATATCTAGAAGTATTCGAGAATATAAATATAGTTAATCTTTCTATTAATTAATAATTTCGAGTTAATTTAATAGATAAATAGCAAAATTAGAAAATTGGAAAAAAGCTATACTATTCTAATAAGGAAAACTAATAAATTATTAATAAAATTATAGATAGTTTATATATTAAAGGATAAATGGAATAGATAGATAGAGCTACTTTTTTCAGAGCATTAATCTTTGTAATCTAGAAAAGCTTTAGAGCTATAAAAAAGAAATAAATAATAGTAAACCTATAAGCATTTAATAAGATTGTAATCCCAGATACTTACTTATTTTTATTATAATAAGAAATTATCAAATAATTTCATAGAAAAATCTTTATTATAGCTATAGATATATAATTATTTTTTTACTAATTTCTGATCTATTTAGCTTATTATAATTATTTTACTATAATTAGCTACTAAGAATAAAAGCGTCTTAATATTGTTATTATAGGATTTCAGAATTTACTATTATATATCCAAAGATTTATAGATCAACTACTCTATTTATATAAATTCTTTTATATAGCTTTTATTAATAATATTATTATCTTTTTATATTTAGCTAAAGAATATTTGTAATATCTATAAATTATATTAGATCTATTTCTTATTAAATATATTACTATATCAGAATCTAAGTTCTTTATTAAATATCTATTAATTTAGCTTTTAGAGTTTAAAATAGATATATTAAATATCTATAATATGAAATAATATCTATAAGCTATATATAATCTGAAATTTCTAATTACCCTATAATATCTAGAGAAATTTATTAGCTTTATAAAATAGCTATATTATTTGATTCCCAGATTTAGCTATAAGATAAATCTATTATAGAAATAAAAAACTAAGATATTATAAGTAAGCTATATCAGCAAATAACTATCTAAGGGATTAGAATAAAAATATTATATAACTTGAACTATTTTCGATCTAATATCTAAAGAGATAGCTAGCTTCAAAGATCTTAAAGAGATATTAGAAGCTAGAAATATCTTTTTCTATTAGAATCTAAACTAATTACTTTTTATTTAATTCAATATCTCTAAGGAAATAGGATTCTCTAGGATTATCTTCTAATTATCTCCTAATTTTTATTAAAAGAGAATCTTCCTAATATTATATATAGCTATCTAACTTATACTTTATTTAAGTAAAATAATAAACTTAGCAGAAAGAAAATATTAGCTTATTAAATTAGAGATAGCTTATCTAATATAATTAATATAAAAACTATAAATTATTATTAGATCTAATTAAGCTAAGCTAATCTATATTCTAATAGATTATATTACTATAATTAGTATTATCTATTCTATTTTGCTAATTATAATAGATAAAATTAAAGCTAATTTCAAATTAATTTTAGCTTTAGAATATTTGAGTTAATTTAATCTAAAAGCTTATTATATTCTAAATAAATTAAATATATTTGCTGATATTATCTTATATTTATTTTCTATTTAATTATTAATTGAAGATAAAGGAATTTTAGATAAGATTTAAGAGGATAAATTTATTTATATTATATCTAAGCTGCAGATAGATAAAAAAATAAAAATTTAGATAATAAATAGCTATAAAGATTATTTTAGCTAGATAAAACTCTTAGAGTAATTTGAAAACTAAATTAGAATAATTAAATTATTATTTATAAAGAATTTAATTAATTTGCTTTATTTCTAAAATCTTTATAGTAAATATAGATTATATATTCCAAATATAATAGCTATATTTTTTATTATAAAAGCTTATAATAAGAAATATTATTTTAGAACTAATAGAATATAATATAATCTAATTAATTAATTTATAATCTAATATTATTATAATAAAATTAATTATTATATCTTTTTCTATAGAATATATTAGGAAAATAGCAATAATAACTAATTAATATTAGAAGAATTATAGCTAATTTTAATACTACTAATCCTATTTTATACTATTATTATAGATTTTATAATAGAAATATTAGTAATCTTTGCAATAAATATCCTATAAGCTTATCTAAAAATACTATTTTTAGATATTTTTTTATCTATTATAGATAAATATTCCAAATTATCTCTAATTATTCTAAAGAATAATATCTATATTATTGAAAACTAAATATAAATTAATAGGGAGCTTAGTGCTGTGGTGCATTACAAAATATATTACGAAGAATGCTCTTTCTACAAACTAAGAAAAGGAGAAACTGTCTATCTAGTATATATATCCTAGTGAATTCACTATGAATTCACTAATAAATCCCTGCTGAATTCACTAGTAGATGCTAGGTGAATTCACTAGACTTCCTCTAGTGAATTCAACTATAATTCACTATGCTATATAGTATCTACTTATAGTATATCAATTGCTGCCTCTTTATATCCTTTATCTGCAATAGATAATTATAATATTAGCAGTTATAAAGTAGTTAATTAATATTTAGATAGGAATCTAATAAAATCTAATAATTTATAATAGAGATAAGCTTAATATAGGTTTTCGCTAGATAGAAGCTTATAATAGTTGGTTTATTATAGGATAGGATAAATATTAGAAAGATAGAGAATTTAAAGAAATTAATTTATATAAAGTGATATTATAATTCTTTATATATTTCTTTATATAATTATCAGATTACTATTTAATAAATAGAGATATTTTTGTTATTAATATAAAAAATTCTATTATATATTAGAATTAAATCTTTCTTTCTATTTTCCTAATTCCTAGTAAAATAAATAAAATAATCTATTTATAAATCTATAGTTATATTCTATTATTATTATTAGAGATAGGAAAATATAGAATATTAAAAGCAAAATGCTAATAATTATCTAAATTTAGATTATTATATAGCTCTCTTTATTTCCTAGGATTAATATAGATATAGCTATAATTATAAAGATTATAAATATCTAGCTAGATATTCTAGAAATAGATTATTATTTTATTCTTTAATAGAATATAAATATATAAATTAATTACTCAAAGGAAAATAATTAATATAAATATAGCTAGCTAATTAGATTAATTCTCTATCTTAGCTTAGCAATTCTTTAATAATAATTTAGCTAAGAGATTATATAATAATAAATCTTAATATAAGCAATATAAATATAATTAGTAATTATATACTAATTAGAAATATACTAATCTTATATCTATAAAGCTTATATAAATATAGATAATTTATTATATAGCAATTAAAGATATATTATTCTAATATCTTTTCTAATTATAATCTATTAGATAAAGGAATTATAAGTATTAGTAGTGAGAAAGAATAGGCAATTATAGCATAGAAAGCTAATTATCTATAATTAGAGCTAATATAGCGAATTTCCTTATTTTATAGGAGAGATTTATTATACTAGCAGATATTATCTTTTATTTTATAGAGATAATTGCTAAATATTTCTTCTATCTTATTATTAGTAATCTCTTTAGCCAAATTATCTTATTTCTTTGAGATAAGGAGGAAAGCCTTTAGAAGATTTTTCATATTTAGATAATAATTTATAGCAATAAATTAGCATTTGCAGGCTAGGATAGCCTTAGGCATAAGAGCCTCTTTGCAGATCTTAATTTATTTATCGAAGATCAGCTAGTAATTAATCAAACTATAGTTTTTCTTGCAAATGCTTTTAACTGCCTTAAAATCCTTATTATAGCTTAGCATATAATTAAGGATAAAATTAGCTCCTATAAGATATATTATAATATATTTCTAGTTTAAACTATAAATCTTATTTATAAAACTTTTGATTTAGCAAATAATATCAATTATAAAGATATAATATATATAGCTAATATTACTTACTATAGTAAAATAGTAGATATAGCCTTTTATCTAATAAGTGAATATAAATGCTAGCTTATTAATAGCAATATTAGTCTGCTCCTAGATAATATAAAGAGTATTATCTGCGATATTATAATAGCTAAGAGATTTAGCTAGCTGCTTATAATATATCAATTTCTCATAGATAATAGAAAGCATAATCTTAAATATAGAGCTAGCATATAAGAAGCTCTTAGCTATAAAAATGATAATAATTATAATTAGTTCTAGGCTATGCTTAGCAGCAGCAGATTTAATAAATAAATTAAGCAGAAAATAGAATCTGATTATCTTAATCTTATTATTCTTATTTATTTAAATTCTCTTATAAACTAAAGTTATAAAGTTTTAAGCTATTATAGCCTCAGAGATAAGAGCTTTCTTAGAAGCAAATAGTTTAATTTAGCTTATCTTAGCTAGCATAGGATAAATATTCTTAGCTATTCTCTTTTAGCCTATAAAGCTAGTTTCTAGATTATTGCAATTATAAATTATAATAATCTCTGCTATATTAGCAATATAGCAGATTATATCTAATTTCTTTCCAATAAAAAGCTTATCTTCTCTAATATTAGCATTACTAATATATTATAAAGCAAAGCGCCTATAGTTATTATATAGCTTATTCTCAATGCATTTAAATATAATAAATAAGTATTAGCAAGCAGATAAGAGAATATATAATATAAGAGTAGGATTTTCAATAAAAGATATAAAATCACTAGTTATATAAATAGGGAAACTAGAGATAAAGCTAATTAGTTTATTCTTATTATCATTTATATTCTCGAATTTTTTATATTCTATATAAGTGCTAGAGTGAAGATTTTACCTTTTATAAAAGAGGCTATTGCAATTAATCTAGCTAGAGAGCAGATAAATCTGAATAAATTCCTAAGCCTTTTTGATAATAAATAGCTGCTTAATAATCTAGTTATCCAGCTTGCTCTATAGCATATAAATATTATATTCGATTTTATAATTAATTAGATCTATATATTTCTTCGCTATAATAGCTTCTCGAAAAGTAATAATATATGCAGCTTGCTACTAAAGGAAATTGCTTATATAATTCTTTGTAATATATATATTATTATAGAATTAATTCTTATTACTAAATAGATAAAATGCTTAGTAATATCTATCTAGAGTAAGATAATTATAGATAGATGCTTTATATATAAGTATAGAATATTTCTATATATAGCTGCAATAGTATTTATAATTCTTAAGATTCTAGAATATAAAGTATAAAATTATATAGAAATTAGGTATATTATATATTTGATGGGGAGCTCAGTGCTGTAGTGCATTGCAAAATATATTACGAAGGATGCCTTTTCTACAAACTAAGAAAGGGAGAAACTATCTATCTGGTATATATATATCCTGGTGAATTCACTATGAATTCACTGATAAATCCCTGCTGAATTCACTAGTAGGTGCTAGGTGAATTCACTAGGGTTCCCCTGGTGAATTCAACTATAATTCACCATATTATATAATATCTACCTATAGTGCATCAATTGCTGCCTTTCTATATTCTTTATCTGCAATAGATAGTTATAATATTAGCAGTTGTGAGATAGTTAGTTGATGCCTAGATAGGAGCCTAGTAAAGTCTAGTGGTTTATAATAAAGATAGGCCTAGTATAGCTTTTCGCTAGATAGGGGCTTATAGTAGTTAGTTTACTATAGGATAAGATAAATATTAGAAAGATAAGGAATTTAAAGAAATTAATTTATATAAGATGATATTATAGTTTTTCATATATTTCTCTATATAATTATTAGATTGCTGCTTAGTAGATAAAGATATTTTTGCTATTAGTATAAAAAATTCTATTATATACTAAGATCAAATTCTCTTTTTTATCTTTCTGATTCTTAGTAAAATAAATAAAATAATCTATCTATAAATTTATAATTATATTCTATTATTATTACTAGAGATAGGAAAATATAAGATATTAAGAGCAAAATGCTAATAATTATCTAAATCTAGATTATTATATAGCTTTTTTTATTCCTTAGGATTAATATAGATATAGCTATAATTATAAAGATTATAAATATCTAGCTAAATATTCTGAAGATAGATTACTATTTTACTCTTTAATAGAATATAAATATATAAATTAATTATTTCAAGAAGGATAATTAATATAGATATAGCTAGCTAATTAGATTAATTCTCTATTCTAGCTTAGTAATTCTTTAGTAATAATTTAGCTGAGAGATTATATAATAATAAATCTTAATATAGGCAATATAGATATAATTAGTAACTATATGCTAATTAGAAATATACTAATCTTATATTTATAAAGCTTATATAAATATAGATAATTTATTATATAGCAATTAAAGATATATTATTCTAATATCCTTTTTAATTATAATCTATTAAATAAAGAAACTATAGATATTAATAATAAAAGAGAGTAAGCAATTATAGCGCAGAAAGCTAGTTATCTATAGTTAGAGCTAATATAGCAAATTTCCTTATCTTATAAAGGAGATTTATTATATTAGCAGATATTATCCTCTATCTTATAGAGATAGTTGCTAAATATCTTTTCTATCTTATTATTAGTAATCTCTCTAGCCAAATTATTTTATTTCTCTAAGATAAAGAGAAAAGCTTTCAGGAGATTTTTTATATCTAGATAATAATTTATAGCAATGAGTTAGCATTTGCAGACTAGGATAGCCTCAGATATAAGAGCTTCTTTATAAGCTTTAATTCATTTATTGAAGATTAGCTAGTAACTAATTAAACTATAATCTTTCTTATAAATACCTTTGATTGCCTTGAAGTTTTTATTATAGCCTAGCATATAATTAAGGATAAAATTAGCTCTTATAAAATGCATTATAGTATATTCCTAGTTTAAACTATAAATCTTATCTATGAAATTTTTGATCTAATAAATAATATTAATTATAAAGATATAGTATATATAGCTGATATTACTTACTATAGTAAAATAGTAGATATAGCCTCTTATCTAATAAGTGAATATAGATATTAGCTTATTAGTAGTAATATTAATCTGCTTTTAGATAATATAAAAGGTATTACTTATAATATTATAATAGCTGAGATATTTAGCTAGCTGCTTATAATATATCAATTTCTTATAGATAGTAGAAAGCATAATCTTAAATATAAAGCTAATATATAAAGAGCTTTTAGCTGCAAAAATAGCAATAATTATAGTTAATTCTAGGCTATATCTAATAGTAGCAGATTCAATAAATAGATTAGATAGAAGATAGAATCTAATTATCTTAATCTTATTATCTTTATTTATTTAGATTCTTTTACAAACTAGGATTATAAAGTTTCAAGCTATTATAATCTCAGAGATAAAAGCTTTCTTAGAGGCAAATAATTTAGTTTAGCTTATCTTAGCTAATATAGAGCAAATATTTTTAGCTGTTCCCTTCCAGCCTATAAAGCTGATCTCTGAGTTATTATAGTTATAAACTATAATAATCTCTGCTATATTAGTAATATAGCAGATTATATCTAATTCTTTTCTAATAAAAGATCTGCTTTCTCTAATGCTAGTACTATTAGTATATTGCAGAGCAAAGCGCCTATAATTATTATGCAACTTATTCTTAATATATTTAGATATAGTAAATAAGCATTAGTAGGCAGATAAAGAGATATATAATATAGAAGCAGAGCTTTCAATAAAAAGCATAAAATTACTAATTATATAAATAGGGGAATTAGAGATAAAGCTAATTAGTTTATCCTTATTATTTTTTATATCCTTGAATTTTTTATATTCTATATAAGTGCTAGAATAAAGATTCTACTGTTTATAAAGAGAGCTATTATAATTAATCTAGCTAAGAAGCAGATAAGTTTAAATAAGTTTCTAAGCTTTTTTGATAATAAGTAGCTGCTTAATAATCTGATTATCTAGCTTGCTTTATAATAAATAAATATTATATTTAACTTTGCAGTTAATTAGATCTATATATTCTTTTGCTATAATAGCTTCTCGAAAAGCAATAATATATGCAGCCTGCTGCTAGAGGAAACTGCTTATATGATTTTTTGTAATATATATATTCTTATAGAACTAGTTTTTACTACTAAATAGATAGAATACCTAGTAATATTTATCTAAAATAAGATAATTATAGATAAATGCTTTATATATAAATATAGAGTATTTCTATATATAGCTATAGTGATATTCATAGTTCTTGGAATCCTAGGATATAGAATATAGAATTATATAGAAATCAGATATACTATATACTATAGATTATTAGTGATTTAGAAAGATATTAACTAAAGATATAATTAGCTTACTAGGAAAAATGAACTTTATAGGATAGCTCTGAGAAAATAAGTTAATTTAGCTAATAGAAGTGAATAGATAAAGCAGGCAGATATATAAGAGCTACAAATTCATAGATAATAGTAAATAAGAAGGAAAATAAGCATAATAAGAAGTAGAATTAATGCAGATAGATATTAAGATTATAGATTAGAAGATATATATAGCAAAAATAGAGAATTTTGAGAGAATTTAGTAGATAGGATTATTTTGGTAATAGCAGATAGAGATAAAAGCAGAGAGAATATATCTCAAATTCAATATTGAATTCAAAGTAAATTCACTATTACCTAGGCATTATATATTATAATATCTGTATTATATTATCTTTATTTCCAGGAAATTGGAATAAATTTTGCTAGCTATCTATCTTATATAATCTCCTATACTATTATAGCACTGAATTCTCTAGCAATTCTCCTAGTTTAGGTTTTATATCTTATAATCTCTTATATGCTTCTATCTTTCTTTTAAGTCTATCTATTAGTTCTTTTTTCTGCTCAAATTCCTCTATTATTTAGTTTGCTATAAATATATCCTATAATATCTATATATTGAATTAGCTAGAGTAATTTATCTACTTTACTAAATATTCTATCCTTATAAGCTTTTATCTATATTTCTATTATTATTTGCTGATAATCTATTCTAATTTATAGTAGTAGTATTTCTTATAATATTAATCTATATTTAGATTCTTATCTATTTTCTCTAAATCCTAATAAATTAGATTATATTTATATAGATTGCTCTATAATAAGCTAGCTAGCAGTAGTTGAATAATTGCAATTACTAGGTATATATTTATATAAAGAGATAGCTTAAGCTTATATACTAGGCTTTCAATTTTCTTTATTATCTGAAAAGATCTTATCTATTATTAGGAGTATTTTTATAGTAGATTGCTTAATAGAAAATACTTATTTCTAATCCAAATATATATCTAATTCTATAATTGAAAAGAAATCTGCTTATATTGCTTATTATATTATCGCTTTGCAGCTATCTATGCTTTAGTAATTAAAAGCTATACTTTCTCTTAGAAAATATCTTATATTATATCTAATATATTATCTGCTATTTATATATTAGCTAATAGATTAAATCTATATAAAATTTAATTTATTGAATATTTAGTAGTTTAATTATATATATTATTAAGATTAAATTGCAATATTAGTATTATCTCTATCTATTCTATATTTAGATTTGCTGCTAAGAAATATTTTATTGCTAGCTTAATTATTTAGTTTTTTATCTCTAATTGCCTATTAGTTTATAAATATAAGATAGTAAAATAAGCTAATTTAGTATTAATTGCTTTCTAAAATGCTTTCTAGAAAGCTAATATAAATTTGATATTTTAATCAGAGATAATTTTCTATAGAATTCCTTAATTCGAAAAGTAGATTTATTTATATAGAATCTATGCTTAGTTTTCAATAGTATAGATATTATTCTCTAAGATAATTAGAGATAATTTGGAATATTTATCTATAATAGATAGAAAAATATCTAAGAATAGTATCTTTAGATAAGCCTATAGAATATTTGCTATAAAGATTGCTAATATTCTTACTATAAAATCTATAGTAATAATATAAAATAGAATTAGTAGTATTAAGATTAGCTATAACTCTCCTAATATTAATTAATTATTATTGCTATTTTCTTAGTATATTCTATAGGAAAAGATATAATAGTTAATCTTATTATAATAATGCTAAATTATAAATTGATTAATCAGATTATATTATATCCTATTAATTCTAAAGTAATATTTCTTATTATAAGCTTCTGTGATAAAAAGTATAGCTATAGCATTTGGAATATATAATCTATATTTACTATGAAAATCCTAAAGATAGAGCAAACTAGTTAAATCTTTTATAAATAATAATTTAATTGCTCTAATTTAGTTTTCAAATTATTCTAGGAGTTTTATCTAGCTAGGATAATCTTTATAATTATTTATTATCTGAGTTTTTATTTCTTTATCTATTTATAGCTTAGATATAATATAGATAAGTTTATTCTCCTAGATTTTATCTAAAACTCTTTTATCTTTAATTAGCAATTAAATAGAAAGCAAATATAAGATAGCATTAGCAAATATATTTGATTTGCTTAGAATATAATAAATTTTCAGATTAAATTAACTCAAATATTCTAAAGCTAGAATTAGTTTGAGATTAGCTTTGATTTTATCTATTATAATTAGTAAAATAGAATAAATAATATTAACTATAGCAGCATAATCTATTAGAATATAAATTAGCTTAGCTTAATTAGATCTAATTATAGTTTATAGTTTTTATATTAATTATATTAGATAAGCTATCTCTAATTTAATAAGCTAATATTTCCTTTCTGCTGAGTTTATTATCTTATTTAAGTAGAGTATAAGTTGAATAGCTATATATAGTATTAGGAAAATTCTTTTCTAATAAAAATTAGAAGATAATTAGAAGATAATCCTAGAGAATCCTATTTCCTTAGAGGCATTAAATTAAATAAAGAGTAACTAATCTGGGTTTTAGTGGAAAAAGATATTTCTGGCTTCTAATATCTCTTTGAGATCCTTAAAGCTAGCTATTTTCTCAGATATTAAATTGAAAATAGTTTAAATTATATAATATTTCTATCCTAATCTCTTAGGTAATTATTTGCTAGCATAGCCTACTTATAATATCTCAGTTTTTCATTTCTATAGTAGATTTATCCTATAGCTAAACCTAGGAATCAAATAATATAGCTATTCTATAAAGCTAATAAATTTCTCTAGATATTATAGAGTAATTAGGAATTTCAGATTATATATAGCTTATAGATATTATTCTATATTATAGATACTTAATATATCTATTTTAAACCCTAAAAGCTAAACTAATAGATATCTAATAAAGAACTTAGATCCTAATATAATAATATATTTAATAAGAAATAGATCTAATATAATCTGCAAATATTGCAAATATTTCTCAGCTAAATATAAAAAGATAATAATATTATTAATAAAAGCTATATAAAAGAGTTTATATAAATAGAATAGTTAATTTATAAATCTTTGCATATATAATAGTAAATTCTAAAATCCTATAATAGCAATATTAAAATATTCTTATTCTTAGTAGCTAATTATAGTAAAATAATTATAATAGGCTAGATAAATTAGAAATTAGTAAAAGAATAACTATATATTTATAGCTATAATGAAAATCTTTCTATGAAATTATTTGATAATTTCTTATTATAGTAAAAGCAGATAAATATCTAGAATTATAATCTTATTAAATGCTTATAGATCTATTATTATTTGTTCTTTTTTTATAGCTTTAAAGCTTTTCCAGATTACAAAGATCAATGCTCTGAAAAAAGTAGCTCTATCTACCTATTCCGCTTATTTTTTAGTATATAAATTATCTATAACTTTATTAATAATTTATTAGTTTTTCTTATTAGAATAATATAGTTTTCTTCTAATTTTCTAATTTTGCTATTTATCTACTAAATTAATTCGAAATTATTGATTAATAGGAAGATTAATTATATT
>JACWRQ010000650.1:0-11305 GCA_014849955.1 Cryphonectria carpinicola | reverse complement strand
AAAAAAAAAAAAAAAAAAAAAAAAGAAAAGAAAAAGAGAGAAAAAAAAAAAGAAAGAAGGAGAAAAAAAGAAAAAAAAAAAAAAAAAAAAAAAAAAAAAAAAAAAAAAAAAAAAAAAAAAAAAAAAAGGAGAGAGAGAGGGGGGAGGGGGTAAAAAAAAAAAAATAGAGGAAAGAGCCCTCGCTCTCTCTTGCTCTCTCTTTCTCTCTCTCTTTTTCTTTTTGCTGGAAGGAAGGAAGCCTGAGCTTGAGCACGATGACCGTGAAGTCTGGGCCTGGCTGGGCATGGTCTGGGGCCTGGGCTGGAGAGCTCTTGGACCTGTACAGGACCATGAGGACCACTGTAATGGTGCTATGCCAGGGTGCTACGGTGCTATAGTGGCAGCCTAGCAGGGATGGAAAGTCTACCCGGCAGTGGGTATCAGGCTCATGTCCACAGGGGGGCTGGGCTGGGCTGGGCTGCCCCTTCCACCTTTTCCACGCCTTCTTCCCCACGAAAAGCCACAGCCGATCTTGCCCCAGCGGCCCCGGGACGGCATACATACATAAGAAAAAGGTACGTACCACCTATGGTATACCGAGTACTATGGCTACCAACTCCACGGCAGAAGATACATGGACACAGGCCACACGGGGTACAGGCCCAACCCCTGGCCTGCTGGCGCCTTCCCGCCCGCCCTTCAGAGGTTCCACCGCGCTGGACCCTCAGGGCAGGTGCAGTAGGGGTCGGTCAGCCAGTGAGTCAGTCAGTAAAGTCAACCAGTAAGTTAAAACACACCAACCCACTAAAGAGCCAGCGGACCATTCACTTCAGTGATGCTCATGACCGCAACTCTGCAAAACCCCCCCCCCCCCCTACAACAACAAATTCTCAGATCTCAACAGGAACCCTTGTGACCATACACATTTCGCCAGCCTTGACATCACAACCTCCTGCTTCTACCACATCCCCTTCCCCCATCCATCCCCCTATTGCAATCTGGACTATCGAGCCCCGGGAGATTTCGAGTGGAGCTTGCCAGCTGCATCTGGCTAACCTTGGGCGACACGCTCGACCTTCATGGGCCTCATTTGGGTCTTAGCGTATCAGCTGCAGAAAGGAAAAAACAGAGAAGGAAAAGAAACAGGAAGGGGGGAAGGCTTGTCTTGCAGCCCGTGGTTCATCGATGGGATGGGACCCCATCATGCCATTCCCCCCACATGATGATGACCATCTCGACACGTCGGGACCGACCAAGCCTGAACGCATACGACAGACAACATCGAGGAAGACTGGCTCTGCACGAAACCCGCTGAGCTAAGGTCAGACATTCGGGAGGGATTCTCATGAATTTAGTAACCCGCCCGCCCTGCTTTCTTCCAAATTGTCATCAATAATTCCATGGAATACTTGGCACTTACTCATGCTACATAGTATCTTTTTTTCTTTCTTTCTTTCCCTCACATGTCTAGGCTGCGTGCTGATGAGCAAGGCACGGCATGGGTGGATCCTCGCTTCTGCCCCCCTCCCCCCCCCAAGTTCAGGGCAGATCCGACCACGGACCAGGAAACAACAAAATACCTATCACTTCACTCAGCTCTTGGGCATCCTCAGGTCCACCAGACACGTCAGTGCCGATCGCTAGCGAGAACGAGAATGGGCAGGTGGGATTTTAGTCCTGAGAGGAAAAGGCCCTCTCTTCTCCTTTCCTGCTCGCCCTATCAACTGTACTGTACGATCCGCGACACCCTAGAGACGATCTGCCCCAGCCACGATCAAACCCCCCCTGGCAGCATGACAGCATGGCACCTGGCACCTGGCATCTGATATCTGGCATCTGGCCTGACCTGTTGGCTTGGTCGGTGGCGTGGGCTTAAACAAGCTTAAGCATCCGCTGCCACACTGCAGGGACCGGCAATCTATATGCACGGAGACATCAACACATCGCTCCCCCCCCCCCCTTCCCCCCTTCCGACCCTCCTTATCCCTCCGGCCACGGAACTCGTCACAGCCAGCGTCACCCTCACCTGGAACAAACGTCCAATAGAAATATCGTGGACTGAGGGGGCTACTTCAGTTTTGGACCCAGGTATCCTTGCTCCGCTCACCCTCGCATGGACCTGCTGCCTTTCCTCGGGGCTCGAGCATGACACCAAACGGACATCCTTGCAGCGGCATGCCCACAATAAACACTGATTGCTCTGATTGATAAGGCGAAGGGGGGGATTTAGGCAGGCGTGGCAGGGCGACCAGAGCAAAACGCTGAAGTTTTGAGGTCGGTGCCCGAGGAGAGCTATGCCTCCTGGGGTACCGCTCTTCCCAGAGGCATGCCTGGGTCATGTTGCATCGCGTGTGGGGCCTCCCATCTTTTGGCTTGTGGTCCAGCAGCCCAACCCCCGCCGTCAGAATTAGAGACGACAACCGAAGCCTTCCTGCCTTCCCACGCGTCTCTTAGGCGATCCGCGATCCTCCTGTTCCGACCCCTTGTTCAGACCCTCCCACCTCGTGGCAAGCTCCTCCTCGCCAGACTCTAGCTCCACCCCCATCCTGGCCCTAGCCTGCAGCCGTACATAGTGTCCCGCAGCCGGTGTGTAGGACATTGTCGCACTTCCCCTTCCTGCTCGGCTGGTCAAAACAAGAAAAACTCCGTCGATTTACTCTGTACGGGGGCTTACGGCGCACGCATCAGGTAAATGCCCACCAGGCAGACAGACACGGCCTGCCCATGCCACTGCTCCTACTACTATAGCAGTGACTGTACACTGTACAGTAAGTCTACCCTGCTCCAGAGGCTGCCCTGGTGGTCCCCGCCCGAGGGGTATTGTCACGCTGCTGCGTCACAGGCAGGGCACGAGATGATGATGATGATGATGATGATGATGATGATGATGATGACGATGGGTGACGGACGGGAAAGGCTCTAAGCCTCTCTGGCGGGCCAACAGATCTTGCCCTGGGGTCGGGATGCGCCATGGACCACCAGCCAGGAATGTCATGAGACCGGTCCTTAATTTGTCGCAGACACCCATCAAACACTCTGGTCGGGGGCCGCCTGCCTTCTTTCTCAGTACACCAGGTTCATAGTACGGAGTACGTTCCCCCCAGAATCGGGCTAGCCCCGATACACTCCGCTGCAGGGCTTCGGAATTGTGATCTGCCCTTCAGCTTGTCACATCACTGGACAGCATCGTTCCCTCCAGTATATTGTTCCGTCACGTGGAAGGTAGCAAACAACATGTACAAAAACGGAGGGCCACAGCAGGCTTGCTGGGCGAGTCTAGCGTCTGCAACGTGCTGATGCCGTCGAGGTTGACCGCGGGAATGGCGGCCAGTGGCAGGCGATCCACTCTACTAACCGCCAAGCTATGAATGGTGTGAGGGCGCAGGTGTTAGCTGCAGGCCATCCTGAGTGAAGGAGGGGGAGGGGGGGGGGTTACCTCAACGAGAATGAATGCGGCAAGTCGACTCCGTGACCTTCTTTCTGCCGTGATGGAGACTTGCAACAGGGAGGGGAACCGCACAGGTCATCGCCGTTTTGCGTCTTGACGCCAAACCACTGAGATTGGCTGTGTCACCCCGAACCGCCTGCAACTGCGAATATCGGTGCGACATGGGCTGAAAGGGCAAAATCAATGTGTCTCTCTATTGATGGATCTTTTTGAAGGTCGGAAAGTGACCTTTTTCGTACTACCCACCGTGACCGGTGTGGATTTTTGCGGCATTGCTCTGCTAACAGCCCGCCCACGGGGGGGGGGGGAGGCGCAGAGATTCGGCCCCGTCCCAACGTTTGGGCAAGCAGATACACTGTCAATCGACCCGGCTGTACACAAATTGTACACTCAAATTCGGGCCTGGTCTGGGCTTTTTGGACTTTGGAAGGGGGAGTTTGAATACGAAAAGCTGCTCGTCACTTGACCTGTTCGACATGCAAGCCGCCATCCGCCATCCCGCCACGGCTTTTCATAAGCTCACCCTGTGTGTGTGTGTGTGCCTTTGGTACCGAATGAATAGCAAATCGATGGGGCGTCAATCGATTACGCAGACTTTCACCAAGCCATTGTGTGTGTTAAGTGTGGGTGTGTGAGACACTTGCATATGAGCAGACCGGCTCAACCCTTCCACACCGAAACCTCTCTTTTTTTTTTTCTCTCTCTCCGATAGAGGAGGTTGCGAGGGTCTGTGGCGAGCGCAAGACAGAGCATACTCCGCTCCCATGCGGCTCGATACGAGAGTCGGTCGACTAGCAGAACTCCGTACACACATTGCCACCCTCCAATTCAAAGTCTGCTAGACTCAAGGCCGACACAAAGGAGTTTCAGAAATACTGCATGATGACTGCATGCTGTGTGCTACAGACACCCCGCGTACCCGACCTGTCCTTCCAAAAAGGATTGACTAGCAAATAGGCTGTTGTTGTCACTGTTGTCAGGTGCAGAGCCAAAGCAAGAGGAACCCCTAAACAGTCAAACAACAGCTCAAAGCAGGGACTTGCATTGCCTACATGATTTGCCAGAGAGTTTGAGATCTCGTCTACTTACTTACCACAAAAGAGTAGGTGTGTGTGTGTGTATGAGACCCAGCAGTTTGGATACCAGCACCCCTGTGTCGATCATTGACTCTAGAGTCTAGACCTCGGTCGCCCATCCTGCTATCATAGCAGAGGAATTATGACTACCAAACTTGGAGACCGCCTGGACATGGTATGTATTTTTCTTTTCTTTTTCCCCTTTTTCCTTTTTTTTTAAAAAAAAAAAGGGAAAAAGAGAAGGGAAAAATAAATTCAGAGACTCGTTCCAAATCTGCACTTGTTAAGTCTTTGCTAGAGGTAGACTAATCGCCGATTTGATAGTCGGTTACACGGCCTATATTTCGGCTGGTCAAAGCCTCCACAGCCATTGTGCTACACCAGAGACCGGTCTGTGATCGGTACAAAATGGACCGGGCCATCAAGACGTCAGCAGGCTCTTCATTGACTAGGCCTAGGTTTTCTTGATTCGGCAGCTCTCTCTCTCTCTCTCTTTCTCAGGCGTGCGGCCAAAACCAGAAAGGAAGAAAAAAGGTGAACAAAAATAAACATCGGGACTTACTGAGACATCGTGTGTGATAATAAAAGGCAGAAATTCCGGCATGTCACAAAGCTGCTCACTATACTTTCTGATTGTCTCTCCCACACACGCTGGGAATGGGCTGAGTGCTGGAAATATCTGCTTGAGGGGGGAGAGAGGGACGGAGGTGACCTTCCTTCTTTTTCTTTTTTTTTAATCCCTTTTGGCACGCCACCTGACCACAACAAGGTGAGAATGACCCTGTGTGTCTCAGATCCATTCCTAGGCACCTCTTGCCCCCCCCCCCCCCCCCCCTTTTTTTTTTTTTGCGGGGGGGGGGGGGTGGTGGGAGGTTGGGAAGCCGCGGTGGGATGCAGCAGGGAACAAGCCTCCAGCCACCCCCGGGCGGAAATGCTGCGAGGCTAAAACTAGCGAAAAGAGGGGTTTCCAACGCTCGCCTCGGCATTGCAAATGGCATCCGCGCAATGGGATGCGCTGATGCAAAGTCCGTCCACCCGCCGCCGCTGTAGGACCCAAATTAGAGTGAATCGCCCAGCCAATCATGAGGCGCCTATTATCATCTGCTTTGTGCTACAGCCTGCGTCCCTCTTTGTCGAGGTTCTGGCCTACGATATGGCCTCGTTGGAAGTCAACGAGATTGCCTGCAAGACGACCCCTAGAGTTCCCCTTTCGAACCTTGAAGCTGAATCGTGGTGTGGAGATGATGGGATAAAAAGAGAATCCAAGAATCCGGGGAAGCTCAAGTTGGAGAACCCATGATCCCCCAGATTCTTCGAAAATCCGGGGAAAGGAACGGCCCCTGGCGGGTGGTGTGGGCCCATCCGCCAACATTGGGGTTCACCGCCTGGTGCCCATGGCAAGATGCGGAGAAGACCTCAAGGATTTATCGATGAAGATTGGCCTGGAGGACTTTTAAGAGGGCACAGGTACTTGTTTCCCTCCTGGTAGGCCCGTCAGAATATCAGACCTGTCGTCCCCTCCGGTCCCTTAACCAAGAACATCACACCTATTTGGGAGCCAGCATTACAGCGGCAGGACTGACTTCTCAACAAATGGCATGCATAGCCGCGAAGCACTCTCTCCTTGACTCCGTTGGTGGCAGGAGAGAATCGCCTAGGCCAGCGTGACAAGATGCAGATTCTGATGGAGTCGGCACTCACTCGTCAGGACACTGCAACTCTCAGCCAGGACCATGGCCGATGGTCATGAGTGGCTATTCAAGATCCAAAATGGGTAATATTACCATGGTCTTTATCACTCTGTAAAGGGGTAGGCTTTTCTATCCTAGCCGGTTGGGCTCATGCCACAGTATGTCGAACCGCAGACAGTTCTGGTACGTTCCTCTCTCAAGATCTGTTACAAGACGTGTTCAAGCTCAGAATATAGTTCTTCGTGGTAGATTGACAGCGAATAGCGAATAAGCACACCTCCGTCCCGTCCCCTCTCTGGCGAGCCAACCATATACCGAGGCCGACGAAGACTGCGAGCTTGACCGAAGACCTTGAACTCCGCGGCCACCCCCCTTCCTCCACCTCTTCCCGTGCTTCTGTCCATCACATGGTCCCAGGGAGTTGTTGCTGGGCCTCTCAACACCTAGGTTGGGCTGGACCTCGTACATGAGCTCGGGCCGCGACCATAAGAAGCATCATGACGGACTGGAAAGTGAGTCATCGACCGGCATGGCCTCACTGAGCCGATCGAATGCCAAATTGGACTTTCAAGAGCACACAACTTTATCAGTTCAGAGGTCGAACTTCTACATTTGTCCGGGAGGTTGGATGCTCAGATATGGCTGCACGCATCATATCCAGCAGCAAGCCAAACAGCTCGCGGCAAGACACCATATGCGATGTAATATGTCCTGTTCTGTGGAGGGTTTGCAACATGCTGGGCACTCTCTTCCCATCATCTGCAGGATCAACGACTGGCTGAGGGATCCAAGTTCTGCGCTCAGCATTGGTTTGATCCTCGATGTAGGCTAGATCGAAGAAGACGCGCAAGCTGAAGTGTTTGAACAAATAGAGGGGCAAGAATCAAACAATGATGCGTGGGTATCGAACCCAAAATGGCCATCAGCGCAGCGGGGATGGGTCAGCAGCGAGGGCTAGCTGGCCAGAGATGTTCAGCCGTAGGTCAGGAGCCACTTGTGAGTCTCGCTGGCTGTTCCTCTGGACTGTTCCCAAGTGTGCCGTCTTTTATACTAGGCGGCTTCAGCCTAAGGATCAGCAAGCGTTTGCCTCTTGCGAGGGCTGGTATGGGAGCACGTACAGACAGGAAAATCGGGTGTGCAGGTCACTTTTGATACTTGGCCATCAATTTCTAGGATTCCATGTCTTGTCTTCTACCATCGATGGCGAAAACATAACCGTGAAGCGCATCTGGCCCCGCCAAGCCGGAGAAGGACCAACGAGTGGGAGTCACCTGGGGATGCAGACTGTGGAGAGGAAGAGAGGGCGCGATTTATTGTTATTTGACGATGATGGGCCTCGCTGTCGCTGTCGATTAGCAGGTCAGTGAGGCTAGCTGCACGAAGCGGAAAGACGGGCTAAATGAGCCGTAATGTCGGCGCTTTCAAAAGGGAAGGGGAAAAAACCAACCCCCCACTTCGTGGCCATAAAACGAAGAGAAGATCATGGCATTAGTGTTTGTCTCTGACTGTCCCAATCTGAGTGTGTAACAACGTCGGTGGGCCGCTCAGTGCAAAACGAAATTCGGCCGAAGTTCTCACCGTCAGGCTATGCCCAAGAAGTATGCATGACCAGGTCCGCAAAGGGAAGGCAGATCAGGTGGTCAGGTGGCCTATAGAAATTTTACTTGGCGCCTCCACATGCTGTGCTTACCTGCACACCAAGGCCCTGCTGACAATAATCTGGGGAAGTCTGGGGACTAAAGCTAGGGCCTAAAATCTAGCTCTAGAATTCCACAAGCTTTCCTTAACATGCTGACATACCTATGGTCCTACCCCATCAGCTTCTATTAGGGCAGATCACCTTCAAAGCCCCCCTGTCATTGTTGCATCACTACTATCCATATGTCGAAGGCCAGCACGGCCAGCTCGGCCCTTTTCCTCTCACATTCTCTTCTCTCTCTCTCTCTCCCATTTCCCGGCCATGCCAAGCCCCCTGGGCAGTTAACCTTGGAAGGCCCGATCGTGGGTTGACCTGACCCATTCCATTCGAAGTTTTTGCACGAATGACTAACCACATCATTTCGAAGAACCGCCGAGTTGCGTCCAGTGACGGACACCAGATACCCGTGAACAAATTACACATCCCGTGCAGGGACGATCTTTTCCGGTTGGGAGGAGGATCTAGCAGACGACATGTGCATTTGGTCGGCTAACGAGAGGGAACGCACTTAGCAGGCAGCCAGATAGGTCATGGCAGGCCACAGACCAGCGAGCATGGATGGAGAGGGAGGAGGAGGGAGAGTCGTCTTGGTGGAGATGGGGAAAAAAGAAAAAAGGAAAAAGAAAGAAAGAAAGAAAGAAAAAAAAACTGTCCTGTAGGATGCGTTCATCTACCTGGTAATGTATCATGTGGCAAACCTTATCAAAAGTCTCCCCAACTGAACAGACACAATCTCCTGAGGATTCAGGATTCGAAACACCGGCGGCATGAATCTCGATAGGAACAATCAATGCATCCTGCTGATGCTATTTTCAGGCACACGATCTAGCCTGGAGGGATGACTACCGACAGGTAGGTGATATGCAGCTGTTCGGAGGGAGGGGGCCTTGGTTGTCAGTATCGATTGAGATCTTGTGGGGGAGCCACGCACGTCACTATACACTTCCTGAACCGTGAAGCCACACAGCATGAGGACCAGAATAGTGGCGTTGGCGACAGCTCCCAAGAACTTGTTCAGCAGAAGAAGCAGCAGCTGGCGGGCACGGCAGGGTGCGGCACGTCACGTCATTCAGCACCTCAACACCACCAACCTTGCAGGCTCTCCGCAAGTGAACCAAAGTCCCGTCCCTTCGAGAAGTTAAGAGTCAGCTGCACGCCAGATGAGTGCGCACCGTGGATCATGTGAGTGGACTGTTCCACCCATGACCGTCTCTCCCCTCTCCACACAACTTGAACTATGGAGCGGCTCGCTTGAGATGATTTTCACCTGGGGCCGCCGGAGCCTGAGGGTGCCGTTGGCGATCATCCTCGCTACTGCCCTTCGTTCTACCCTGCTTTTTTTTTTTTTTTTTTTTTTTTTTTTTTTTTTTTTTTCTTTCCTTCTTTTTTGTTCTTAATACTTTTCAAAAACAAAAATGTTTCTTTTTTTTTTTTTTTTTATAAAAAAACGCCATCTCATTTTTTTTTTCTTTTCTTGTGTCCCCCCCCCCCCCCCTCCCCCTTTTTTTTTTTTTTTTTTTTTTTTGCCTGCCTTGGCTGATCACTGCCCGACTAGCCAGTTCGCAAGACCTTGCAAAAACAAAAATGCTTCTTCTTCTTTTTTTGCCTCTCAGGATCGACGGGTCTCGGTCGATCCACACACACACAAACACACAACCTGCTCGGTCCTAGGGGCCACCACAGTAGGAGGCGCTGCAGCACAACAACAACTCATCGTCTTCCTATGCCGACTCGACTGTCGGCTCTATTCATGGCATATCGCATCGCCGCCGGCTTCAATAGGCCGACATTATCCCGTCAACAAAGTACACAGGGCAAGTTTCGGAGAATTGTCTCTTCGACCAGCCAGCTTCGACCAGCCAGCATCGAGATGCCAGCATCCAGATGTCTTACCCCCGACAGAGCTCTGGCCTTGTTCCCCTGAGGATAGCCATCCAAATTTTACCCGCGGGACGAGAACCCTTACTCACGCCCCTCTCTCCAGATGTCGACCAAATCACTTGCAGAGATCATCCGGAAAGAGGACCGAGCAGTGGGGTTGGCGCGTCCCAGTCCCGCGAATCGTGAAGCCTTGTCAACATCTCTCCATCGGGCTGGCGAGCTCGATTAGGCGTCCAAAAGTGGGCCTCCAAAACCCTCCTGGTCCTGCCACCATCAAATCTCCGACGTGGTTGGAGACGCTTTTGGAATGCTTCGTCCCTGAAATTTGGCGGCGACGAATCACCACGGCCCGCGTCAGCATTCGTCGGCACATACTGCCGCCTTGTCGAATCTGGAAACCAACCCTGGCATTTCAGAAGCCGCGTCGCTAATGCAGCCCTCTCTCCAGCGCCACACAATCACCAACCCTCCCCCCCCCCTTTTTTCTTCTTCTTCCCCCTTTCTGCAGACTTGCCTGCTGTAAACTTTGGAAGGAAATGAACAAGTCAGATGCTTTTGCGCAGGGTGCTTTGCCATTTACCAATTGAACCGCGGTTCCCTGTGAGGGGGCAGGCATGTGGTCCATCTGCTCGTGTACCATGACACGTTCATCCAAGACCACAGGTCTCGTGAAAGATGAAAAGATCAGCATCTCTGGTCGGCGAACGTCAAGTGGCCATGTCTAGGAGGGGTTTGTGACTACAAGCCATGCCCTGTCCTATTGTTTGTTTCCACACACACACACATAAACATAGACATCCAAGAGGAGAAGGCAGATGCAGGCAGGGATTCACACATCTAGGCCTCCCCCCTCGGTCCTCTCGGCCAAATCCCATTTGTGGCTGGCCCCTGTTGCGCGCACCCTCTGGGAAGGTGGACTGGCCTCGCCATGTCACGATGCTCCGTTCCTAGGCATGGCCAGATGTACGCAGCGGCATGTACCCATCCTTTGCCAACCTGGTCGCCTTGGCCCCGTGGGCATCCACTCGTTGCTCAGGGATGGCAAAAGATGCCCCCCAGCAGAGATGCCACCCCATTTCAGTCCTCAAACGTACTTTTGCCCTTAAGCTTGTTGGCAAAATGTTTGAGTATATACTTAAGTACTGCCACATGGAGTTCGTCCCATCGTCCTCGTTTCAAACCCCCAAGGTGTCCGCATCCCTTGATTGGACCTGCCCGTGTTTCGTTCCCTTTCCCTTCCCTTCTTCTTTATGCTGCGTCCTCGGTTGACCATGCGTTCATTCATTCATTTTGCCCTGGCTTTTGCCAGTCTTCCCTTTACCGCCTATGCGGCATGGTGGTTGGAAGATATCACCCATCAGGGCCTGGCTCCCTATGGTGGATCTGACTATGTTGTGTTTAGAAATGTTATGGACTATGGTGCCGCAGGTCTGTCGAAACCACCAAGCTGTGTAACATGTTTTGGACTTTTTTTTTTTTTTTTTTTTTTTTTTTTTTTTTTTTTTTTTTTTTTTTTTTTTTTTTTTTTTTT
>JACWRQ010000064.1:96526-116015 GCA_014849955.1 Cryphonectria carpinicola | reverse complement strand
AAAAAAAAAAAAAAAGAAAAAATTGAAAGGGGCAGGCAAAGAAGAATGTATTTTAGGGGAAAGCATGTGTTTAAGAGAAGAAAAAAAAAAAGGGAAAAAAAAAAAAAAAAAAAAAAAAAAGAGGGGGGGGGGGGTTCACGAATCAAAGACGTGTTGCAGTGAGATCAAGAGCATGAGAACCACAAGAGTCAAGTATCAATACTTAAACAGCAATTAAGAAAATTCAACCCCCTCCCCTTTCCCCCCCCCCATTCATAGTCCGACCCTTCCAACCCATCACGTTCGTCAGGTCACTCCTCTCATGACTTTTGTGCTCGCCTCGAACTTTGTCCTCCCTTTAAGCAGAGGATTTCCCTGATTCCTCTCTCATTACCGAATCTCGATGTTAAGAAAAATGAATTCACCAGGCACAGCCCTTGTAAGCATCCGCCAAGCTGAACCAAAGAAAATTCCCTCTTCCTTTTCCGTTGAATCGACCGTCTAACGCAATGCAGCACTGAGAGACGATCGAACAGACGTTACATTGTTTTTTCTTCTTCAATCATGACTATTGCTGAGGCCGAGAGAGCAGATGCGTGGGGTTGGCTAAAGGTCGTCGTCGCAGGGCTGGCCAGGGGGGAACAGGCCGTATGAAGCAGATGAGCGATCCGCATGTCGTCTGAGAATACGTGTGTTGTTGGAATGTAGAATATCCATTATGTATATTCCACACTGATGAAATCCTCAAATCGAGCCAGCAGCCATTGCTGGGGTAGGCCGTTCAGCAGTAGGGTGGATGTCTTGGGCGAATCAAGAGCGCATCTCCTAGGGTCAAGGCGAAGAAGTGGTGGTACATCGAGGCAAAGTGTTCGGCACAGAGAAGGGACCAAAGAACAGAGAGCCTTATAGATCCGACACGGCGAGGAGCGAGAATCCGTTTGTGGTGGTAGCAGTCGGGTTTGACCGTGTTTGCGTGGTGAGTGGAGGAAAAGCAAATCATCGTCGTCCGAACCTAGAAATACGAAGAAGGGTGTTGGTGTGAATTCAAACTTAGGTCTTGGACGACTTCCTGGGAGGAGTGATGGATCTACTGCCTCCGAGGCCGGGGACGTACTTTTGTTTCTTCTCAGCGGGCTTGAGGATCTGTGTTGACATCCAGGGTCAGCGGTGACTATTTCACGTTGTTTTCGTGTGTTGGGGCAAGGAATTCGCAACACGTACCTGGAATGAGCAGAGTAGACTCTCGTCGACGCTCATCATGGCACCCGCATTGTCAAACTCTCCACAGTAGTTAGGCGCGCTGAAGAGGGTGACAAGCTGGCGCTTGGAGAAGAACTCGTATCCGTCCTCGACCACCTGATGGGCACGGCAAATCAAGTCCATGTCGTGTTTTTGCAGGAAACGAGACACGACGTCCGGCCCGAATGTGAAACTAACACCTCTATCATTCTCACTCCAGCCGGTGATGTCCTTGTCGGGGTCTGACCACAGCAAGTCGCACAGCAACCCGCAGTCTGGAATCTGTACCAAGCAGTCAGTACCAAACCCGTCTTGAGCCCAGAAGCTGCGATAGCGGGGGGCGGGGAGGGCGGGTCTCCTTGAGGTGGTTCTTGGCCGTGGGAATGAGAATGGCAAGAAAAAGTCCAAGACTCACATCAGTGGGGCGCATGACCCTGCGGATCTGCTCCATGGAGTTCAGGTCTGGGCTCAGACCACCGTGCATGGTGAAGATCTTCTCGTCGATGATGGCCGCGATGGGCAGGCAGTTGAAGCAGTCAGTGAAGGTCTTCCACAGCTTGATGTTGTAGCGGCGCTTGCACTCGTCGTAGAAGCCGTAGATGCGGTTGATAGAGGCGCACTCGTGGTTACCGCGCAGGATGAAGAAGTTCTCGGGGTACTTGATCTTGTATGCCAGCAACAGGCAGATGGTCTCTAGAGACTGCTTGCCGCGGTCGACGTAGTCACCGAGGAAGAGGTAGTTCGCCTCTGGCGGGAAACCACCATACTCGAACAGGCGCAGCAGGTCATAGTACTGCCCGTGGATATCGCCGCAGATCTAAATGTTTTTGAGGGGTAGAAGAAGGCGGGGTCAGCAGTGCGCCACACGGCTGACGGCCAAACAAGCAGAGGACAGGACAGGACAGGACAACCAGCTGTGCACCAAGACAGGCGGGGGGATCATCATCATAACAGGCACCGACTTACCTTGATGGGAGCCTCGAGCTCGAGCAGGATAGGCTGGGAGATGAAGATCTCGCGGGCCTTGGTGCACAGGTATCGGATCTCGGCCTCGAGCAGCTGGACCTGTTTGCCAGGGCGACTGCCACGAACCTCCAACAGACGGTCGATTATGGAGTCCAAATCAACATCATGCTGATCTGCCATGGTGATCGTATCGGCCGCCAAGAGCTGGCGTGATGATGGCGGAGAAGGGAGGAGGAGTGGGCGCGCCGGAGGGGTGGGAATGCGCTGTGGTGGGACAGGATTTTACGCAGTCAGATAGGTGGGGTGGGTTGATGCACTTCTGGTCGACTTGATTTGCATCGATGGGTTAGCGCGGGACGGACTGGTATGTGCAGAGGGAGAGAAGGCAAAAGAAGAAAAGAAAAAAAAAGACGACAGGGTGATGAGGGTTCTGAAGTGGCAACGAAGGCGATGAATAGAGTCGACGTGGGCTGGATGAGAGAAGTGTGGTGCTCGATGCAGGGGAAAAAAGTACAATAGTGACGGAGGCTAGGAGGGAGGGTGTGGAGCAAACGTACGTTTTAGAAGTGATCTCAGCCAGAGGTTGCTTTCAAACAAAGCTGAAAGCGTCTGCAGTGTTGTCAATCGCCTTCGCAGAAACGAGTGGCGACGACCAGTCTCGTGTGTATCTGAGGTTATTGTTATTCGGATAGATACGAGCTTTGTGTGTGCGTGTTGTGCTGCTGCCGGTCAAGATGGGCGACCGGAGCGACCCAAGGTTGGTTGTCGCGTCTCGACAGCTTCAGCGGCGGGGCCAGTCTAGTTGTGACGTGGATCGTCAGACCGCGGTGCCGGGGCTGCGTCAGGGTGTTCGCGTCTGCTTCGCCCCTTGAATGCGAAGATAAGATACAGATGAATGTAGTCCCGGTCTCTATGAACCGTTTGTCGCCTGTATTGAGGGATGAACAATCACCTCGTGATGCTTGCACCCGGGAGGCACGGAGCGGGTTCGCGGGTGGATTTTTTTTTTTTTCCTTCTGTCTTGGGGGGTTCTTTCTTCTCGTCTTGGTTCGCCGCTGGGCTTGGGGTGCCAGAACAAGCTGGAATCGTCGGGTGCGTCGCGTAGTATTGAGCTCGAAAAATAGAGGAGAGTGTATCCTCGGTCGCCGTGGTGAATTTGCAGGTTTGAAAAATGCCTGAATCAGGTCTTGTGGTCGCCTTAAAGATGAATTGGATTGACAAGTCGCCTGGGGATTGGGGGTGAGTGTCGGGTCAACAAAGGTCAAAAGATCGCTCAGGCGCGGGCGAGGAATTGGGAGTGGGAAGGTTGGAAGGCAAACGGGCGGATCGGGGAACGTCAGGGCAGGGCCTTGGGTAGAATTCCAGTCACAATGCTACCTGGACCGTTTCGGGGGGGCATACGGGGGGGGCGCTGGGGGGAAGAGAAGAGAGGGGGGGGGATGCTGGGGCGCAGGGTTGCAGGTTGGCCGCCTGAAAAAGCGCGCTACTAAAGGAAGACGACGGCTGCGTTGCAAATCGAGACTTGGCGCTCCCAACTGCTTGGATTTTGGGGCTAGGCCTGGAGCTGGGAACCGTGACTAGGACAGCAAACAGGGGATGGCTGGCTGGCTTGCTGGCTTGCTGCTACTTGCTGCTGCTGCTGGTGCTGGTGCTGGTACTGCTGGCTTTGAAAAAGTGGGGGCAGCTGGGAAGGCGAGTGAGTTTGCAGGGAAGCTGCAAGGGAAGGGGCTAGCGCCCAGGGGTCGGTCCCTCAACCGCAAGAATGGCAGGCAGGCACCGGGGAGGCGCGGGGGGGGGGGGAGGGGGCAAGGCAGGCACGCCGCAGAATTGGGCCAAGTCGAGGTCAAAGTCAGCTCTAAGCCCTGAGGCCTTAACTTCTTTCCACCCCTCCCAACGTTAAATGCTACAACTATAGTTGTATACTACAATAGTACCTCTTGTTGCGGGAGGTCGCGGGCGTTGCAGGCTAAACCCCACTTCCGTTGAAGCCAAAAATGGCCTGGAATCCGGATCGGTGCCCACTTATTCCGAGCTCCCAGGCCAGAGCTGCCATTGGGGAGAGGGAGGGGGGTCAGAAACTCTAGTCTCGCTCCCTCCATGCGGCCTCCTCACCAGGGATCTTTTCAACCTTACTCTGCACAAGCACCAAAAGTACTGTCTATGTATATGTATGTCTTCTTTTCTTCTTTTTCTTCCACGTGCGAACATCAATTGATTTACTTCTTTTTTTTTTTTCTTCTCTTTTTTTCTTCCTTCCACCAGCGCGTCGTCTCCGTCTGCCACCGATCCCGATTACAAACAGTTCCATAAGGTGACCTCGACCGTCCCTCCCTCCTCACCTCGGCATCTTTTCCTTTGTCCTCGCCCTCACCTCGGTCAGAGCCACCCAGGCCTGGCTTAGTTAGTACCCGTGCCTACCATGCCTGCACGGCGCCCCGTTGGAACGCAGTTTAATATAGGCATCGCCATGGCACGCCCTCGCTCACTTACTCGACCAAATAAATAACCACGAACAAACAAGACCCATCGCCCAACTCGATCGAGTCCACCACAAGAAATGAGACAGACGTACACAATGCGACTGATAGCACTGGGCCCGAGACCGACTGCGACTCTGAAGAGATATTTGCCAGCCTGACCATGACTCCACTGTCTGGGGTCCGGAAGCCCAACTGCGGATACTCTCATGCCATCCAAGATCCTGAGCTGTTCCTTTGCAATTTCTTCACGTCGAACATCGATTTCGTGTTGACTTGTCGATCAAAAGTCAGCCAGCCAGCCAAACCTTCCCCCTTCCGCCCCCTTCTCTCATCCCTAGCAGTCCGTGAACACAACACACACACTTCTAAAATGGTGGGTTTCAGCGTTGTCAAACCGGTGTACAGCCGTCAATTCTTATGTTCTAACATGCCGTCCGAGGCTATACCACGCAACCGCATATAACACACACAAACACACACACACAGACAGACGGACAGACAGACAGACAGACAGCTCTAGCCCCTGGCAGCCTTTTATGACGGATTCCTGAGGGCGTGAGAGGGGATACGCTCTCGAGCCGTCTGACCACTGACCACCTTGGCGCGGGCTTAGACGCACACCATCTGTCGCCTTGGCCTATCGTATCGCTGACTGACCCATCACAACTCAGTCCGAGCACCAACAGCAGCGCCAGACTCGGACCGCGATACTAGCTGTGGTTCTGCATCTCGTTGCAGAGAGGAGGAAGGGGGGGGGGGGAGAACCTCACCGGTCGACAAGCAGCAGGTGCCCCTTTCTTCTCCAAAAGAATCAGCCATGTGCACCCGTCCCACCCACCCTCGCTGTTCACCCGGCCTAGACTGCGATGGCACCCACATTAACGCTTGCCAGACCCTCTTGATCCCATCGGGAGGACTACTATTGGCTTCTCGAGGGCCAAATGCCGGGTTCGCTGCACGGGGCGGTCGGACTCGCATGTTGCCAAGTTTTCCAGGGCCTGGCCAGCGATAGAACAAGATCGGTCTACAATCCATTCGAGAGCTTTCCCCCTCGAGTCCCACGACAGCCCGCCACCGACATCGTTGAGACTGCTGTCGTGGCACGGTACCGGAATCGCGCCCATGCTCACTTGACAAGCACGTACAGCGAGGTGAGTCAAGCGTTTTTTGTTCTGTTGGATATGATGAGCCTGCCATGAAACCAAGAAAACGTCACTCAGTGCCGTCAGTGTAGTCTTTGAGAAAATTAGCATTCTACCTCAACCCCAGTAATCACGAGTAGTATCCCGTCAGCTGCCCCTCGTCTGCTCCCGTTTCTCCAGCCCGTACGTAGTACGGAGCCGAAGACCATCACAACTTTGTGCTCCGCCCATAGACGTATTCTCCCCTGCAACTCCAAACGCCCGACTCGTGACAGCTTATTCAAAAGTTGCTTGCTCCACTCAACATTTGGACTTTGCAAGCATCTTATGCCTCAGCTCTTAAACACCAGGATCAGCACGCCCCCAGACCGGCAGTCATCCATGAAAGGCACCCCAGAACGCATCCCTGTTTCTATGTCGCCGTCAGATCGTCTTTTAAGTACCTAGACAAGCTGTCTGCGGTGAGGGCCACCTCGACCTTTAATTCGTTTTATTTTTCCTTTCTCTTTCGACAAGCCTGAGTCGTCCACGTCGACATGCCACATGTACGACGTGGACCGCTTCACTTGGCACCTAGCTTTCTCGATCTTCCGATTCAACCATCGTCTCATCCTTGAAGTTAATCGGCAGGCATCTTTTTTATCAGCTGTCTGAAAACCTATCAAATCACCAGATAACCGCGAGTTGGTACCGCTTATTCAGAGCTGACTTAGGGGGAACGGTCCTTTGTTTTCCGAACATCATGATTCAATAGACACACTGTCCGATACTCCCTGCTGCTTAAACATGAGGCAAGCTACCATCACGGTCCCCGATCAAGATTCAGGTCGCCGCTGTATGCTCAGAGACTAAGGAAATGCCCAGGGTTCTGCGGCATTGGGTAAGTATGTACTTTGGTCAACGCCCGGTCGCCGGGGCTGAAAATAGACGGTGGCGCTACGCCTGCCAGAGGCTGTCATTAGTATCACCAGAGACGGCACAGCTTCGAACTTTGATATTTCCGTTCCTGTCTACTATAGATTACGTCCTTACTCGTTCAGCCTGGGAGACTCCCATCTAGATTCTCCCCATGGACCACCTCTTGGTCTCGCATCACAACCCTTGACGAACACCCTTTTCGAATAATACCAGGTTGTAATGAGCACTGCAGTAATCTTGAGATTCCTAAGTACTGATTGGGTTTATGCTAACAAGAGCGGTGTCAAAGTGTAAATCCTTGAATATAGAAACATACAAGTCCTAATGAGAATGCAAGTATTCACTGCCTTTGGGGCTATCCAAGTGTATAACAAATAGATACTTAGATTGATAATTGAAGAGCTATATATAATAATCTATCTAATAGTAATAAATATGCTCTTATATATCTAGCTTTTTAATATAGAGGCTTAGATTATTTGGATTAGTATAGTAATCCTAGTAATCTGGATTACTCTGGATTAGTAGCTGATTTATACTAATCCTATAATTCTAATCTTTGCTTATATAATTCTATTAGTTATTAATATTGAGTTATAATATCTAGTTTTTTTATTAGTAGAGCTTATTTTGTAATCTATATATTGAATAAGTTATAATATTATCTTTCTCTTATTAGTTATTATTCTCAATAATCTTCTATAAGTATTCTAATAAGCTTTTTATATATATAATCTTATCTTTCTAATTGAAATATTAAATAAAATCAATAAATCTTATTCTAATTATTCTAATAAAGCTTAAAAGTATTACTATTTTGCTAAGCTTATTTTAGTTTTTAGTATTAAGATATTTGCTTATATCTTTTATTATAAGATAAATTCTATTTATTATTTTATTAAGAATTCTTCTTAATGCAGGAAGTATATTTATCTGGGTTAGAGCTATGATATTAGTTGTTTTTCTGCTGCTATAGGTGAGTTATTTTTTTTTTTTTTTATATTTCCTTGCTAACTTCTTTTTAGCAAGGCGCCTAATTTGAGAGAAGCATAGGATTCTGAGTAAAAAGGCTAAAGCTGAATCTGCAAATGCTACAGCTCTTCAAACCCTGCTATTTTCGCAAGCTCAACTAGATTATATATACAAGCAGTATTATCTGCTAGAGAAGTGTGCTGCAGAGATGATTTATTATAGTTTTAATTCCTTAGAGAGTTTCATAGATGAGAAGAATTATTCTCTTTGGGAAAAGGAAATCTGCTTGATATTGCAAGATTATCTGGAGATTATAGACTGGAGTTCTATAGTTCTAGATCTCAATATTTCAGAGTAATCTCCTTTTTTGAGTAATAAAGATATTGCTGGAGATATAGATACTAGTATTAATTTTTCTGCTTATATTTAAGATAATTATTTAGTAGATTTTTCTTAGTTATTTGTTTCCTAATATTTCTTAATAAAATTATTATTAATATTAACTAGTTTTTTTTATAAGTTTTTGCTATAGTTATAATTTTTCTATTTTATAAAATATTAATATTCTTTTTCTTATTTTTATATATTTAATATTTATTCTATTTTATATTATTATTCATCTAATTCTAAATTAATATTATATATAAATTCTATATTTGCTAATGCTAATTTGAGAAGCAAAATATAGAAAATTAGATATAGTTTTTTATAAAGAATTGCAAATTTATAATTAATTAGAGAGATTTTCTATAAAATTTAAAATAATCTAAGTTTCTTATAATCCAATTTATCGCTTAGTTATATTATTTTGATATTTTTGTATTACAAATAAATCTTATCTCTCTTCTATAGGATTAATCTCTTAATTCTTTTGGAGTTTATATAGTATATTATAGTATTTCTTGCTTCTATAATCTTTTCCTAGAGATTTTTATAGATTTCTCTTAGTTTTATAGCTTTTCTATCTGCTTTTTCAGCTTATCTGCTAGATATTATCTTATAATATGCTATAAGATTATATCTATAAAGTGCATAGAATAAGGATATTCCTATAATGCTTATATCTATGCTATTATATGCGAATTCTGCTAATAATAATAATTTAATCTAATTATCTTATTTCTAATTAATATAGCTTTATAAATATTGCTTAATAATCTAGTTTATTTATTTTATTTATCTATCTATTTCAGAATAGAATATTATAGATATTTATTATATTGCTCTAAGTTATTTTATAAGTAAGATCTAAAATTTGAATATAAATTTCCTATCTCTATTAGAGATAATTTCTTATAGCATATTATATTTGCTTATAATTGCTCTAAGGAATATATATATAAGATCTTCTAATATACTGCTTTCTTTATAAAGGATAAAATATATATATTTGCTTAATCTATAAACTATTACTAAGATATTATTATATTATACTTTAATTAAAGATTCTTATAAAAGAAATAGCTTAATAATAAAATCTAAGCTAATAAATTGCTATATAGTATTAGATATTAATAGAGATTGCAATAGTTTATAAGATTTATATTGATTTGCCTTATTTTTATTGCAATTATTGCATTTTTTGATAATTTTAGTAATTTATTTCTTAAATCTTAAAAGATTCTAATATCTCCTGATTTGCTTATATATTACTCTAATTTCTTAATATCTATAAGCTAATATACTATATATTTCTTTGATATATTCTTCCTATTCTGCAGATATTATCTATTCTAATATTTTGCTTTAATATTTGATTCTGAGAATAATATCTAATTTCCTATATATATTAATAAGATCTCTATCTTTGCTAATTGCGAAAATATCCTGAATTTCTTCTTTGATTTTATTCTAGTAATCTACTTTTCTGCTAAGAATATCTGCTCTAGCATTCTCTTTGCCTTAGATATAGATAACCTTGAAATCAAACTAAAATAGATATTCTGCCTATTTTATTTATTATTAATTGAGATTTTTTATTATTATAAATATAATAAGATTCTTATAATCTGAAAATACTTTAATTATATATTTAGCACCTATAAAATAATATTCCTATTTCTTGAATAATTCTACTATTACTATAAGTTTTTTATCTAATATTCTATATTATAGTTCTAATTTATTAAATTTCTTCGAGAAATTAGCAATTATCTATAGCTATTCTTATTTATTATACTAATTGAGTTTTATATTAAATGCATAGTTTAATAAGTTTATATAAAGCTTATATTCCTTATTAAAATCTGATTCTTCTAATATTAGATCTTTAGTAATTAGTTTCTTAATAGTATTAAAAATCTAATTTTCTTTCTTTTGCTATATAAATAATATTTCCTTTTTAGTAAAATTAGTAAATAGTTATATAATATTACTATATTTACTAATAAACTATCTATAGAAGTTAGTATATCTAAGGAATACTCTGATATCTCTAATATTTTTTAATTTAAGCTAATTTCTAATTATTTAAATCTTATCTTTTTATATTCTAATGCATCCTAGCTTAATTATATATCTGAGATAATTGATTTTCTGGATATAGAAATAGCTTTTTATTAGTTTTACTAGAAGATATATATCTTAAAGCATTTGAAATATCTATTATATATTCTGCTTATATTCTATAAGGATTCTAAAGTAGATAAGAATATTATTGAGATAAATAATATATATAATATCTAAGAATTCGCAGAGAATATAGTTAATTATTTCCTAGAAGAATATTAATATATTAATTAATCCAAAGAGCATAATCAAATATTTATAATATCTATAGCAAATTCTGAATACTATTTTCTATTCTTCTTTCTCCTTAATACAAATATGCGCATATGCTTCCTTAAGATTTAATACTATAAATTATTATATATCTTATAATTTATCTCTAATTTCTTTAAAAAATAGCAATAAATATCAATTTTTGATAGTAATATTATTAAGCTATCTATAATTTATATAAAGTTGAAATTTTCTATTCTTCTTTAATATAAATAGGATTAGATATTCTATTAATAATTATAATAATCTGATATATCTTTTCTTTAGATTCTTATTAAGATATTCTCTAAGTATTTCTAGCTTTGCTTTATCAAAGCTATAAATAGAGAAGAATTATAGTTAAATTTCTTCTTTTAGTAGTATTTTATAATTATATAAGCTATATTCTAGAAATTCTATATCTAGTTTTCTTTGGAATAGTTTTATGAATTTATAATATTCTTATAATATTCTAGCAAATATTAGTATTAGTTTATTTTTCTCTATTTCTATTATCTAGAGAAATAGAAAATATTATTAAATATTCTTTCTTTCATTTGCTATTTGCTTTTTTTATAGATTAGGGGTAGTATTATATTTCGCTTAGCTTTTATATTTCCTTATAATATCTAATGCTTCTAATTATAAGATTTTTTTATAATTCTATAATCTATATTTCTATTATTGCTCTAAGCTAAACTATATTTCTAAGAGTTTGCATATGCTTATTATTATATTAATCTGCTAATGCTCTAGTATTGTTTTTGCAGATTTATTATTGCTAGATTCTTCTCTATAAGCTATTAGCTTTGCTAATTTGGAGATATTTGTAGATTTATTTAAGGCTTTTTTCTTTGAATATACTTTAATAACTAAATCTATTTTTTTGCTATTAATTATAATTTTCCTATAAATAATAGCATTATTCTATAAAATCTAGCTAATAATCTAATCAATTTGAGAATTATATTTCTTAAGCTATAATATTCCTAGTATTAGCTTATATTATGCTATTTCTATAATATCTAATATAATAGAAATTATTTTACTATAGATTATAATTAATAAATAATTAATCTCTATATTGATAATACCTTAGCTATAATTAATATTTATTCTATTTATAATTCTAAATATATAGATTTCTATCTTCTTATATTATAGGATTTTATCTCTATTAATAATTTATAGAGATATGAAATTTCCTTATATACTATTATTCAATAATATGCTATATTATTTTCTATTAATCTCTGCTTCAAATATTATATATACTATATTAGCTCCTAGAGTTGCATAGAGAGATTATATCTCTAGTTCTAATTATCTATTATCTCTTATAGGCAATTCTATTCTTTTGGGGTATTCCTTGCTACTTATTGAGCTAATCTTTTAGCTTCTTTCTAATATCTTCTGCATAATATTAGAGCTTCAAAGGCTTTTTTCATCTCTTAATCCTATTCCCTAAATTCCTTAGTTATAATTTCTTGAAGCTTTCTATTCTAATACTATTCCTTGAATTTCTAAAAACTATAGATATTATAGTTTTCATATAAGCAATTCTGCTAATTATCCTTATTAATAATATATTCTGCTAGGAATTGCTCTAGTAATCTAATAATTGCATAACTCAACTATTGATTAATTTTGATTTTAAATCTAAGATTTTCTTTAATATAGAGAGTTATAAGCCTATTTCCTTTTAGCTTAATTAGGAATTAGTTATTGCTAATTTTATCAGATAGATAGATTATATAATTATAGAAAATATATAAAGCTTATTCTATATTATAGTAATAAAGATGCCTAAGGAAAATCCTGAAATTTTCTCTATTCTTAGTTAACTAGTTATAATACTAAATTTTAGTGATTGCCTATCTAAAAGGAATTCCTAGGATCTAATATTTAATATTAAATTATATAGCCTAAGATTATTATTTCTCTTTATTAGTTAAATTAAGGATTTGCTATAAGCTTTATTCCAATTCTGCTATAGTATAATTATAATTAAGAGTTTCTAATAATTCTATTTCCTAATTGCTAGTTGATTATTTAGCTAATTATTATTCCTATAAATATTCTCTAAATACTTGTTCTATAATATCTAAAGTATTTATATTATTATTACTAAATGCTTATTTATAGCGCAATTCTATCTTTCTATATTATTTAGAGAATTATTCTAATGCTTTTTTCTTGCTAAGATATAATATATATTGATTATTATAATAAGCTATCTAAAATAATTAGCAATAATTAAGATCTATTATTTGCTCTGAGTTTCGATTAGGGTTAGAGTAGCTTATTAAATGCTATAGATAATTAATGCAATATTTGCAGATTACTTCGGATATATAGTAGATCTAGCACTTAGTATCTATATAAATATACTAATCTATATATTATATGAGAATATTGATTTATTATTCTACTATATTTGCTTATTATTCTTCTAGAATAGATTGCTATTATAGCTTCTTAAGATATTAGTATTCTTATATAAAGTAGCTATGCTTTCTGCAATTAAAGCATTTAATATTGCTATTTATTTATTATTATTTATATTAATAAATTATATTAATTTCTATTAGTTCTATATATATTATTTCACTATAAGCTATGCTAGAATATTCTTAGTTATTAGATCCTTTATTATACTAATATTTTTTTCCTATATTAGATTAGATATATATAATCTAAGAGATATAAGCTTTCCCTTATTTTTCTAATCTTTATTTATATTATCTATTATTGATCTTTATAGTAAATATAATAAAATCTACTAGCTTTATAGATTATTCTGCATATATAAAATTATCTTTAATTTTATTCTTAAATCTATTATAATATTAGGCAATAAAAGCTATATTATTCTATTGCAAATATAAGAAAGCTTTTCAGAACTCTATAATATATTTAGCTATAGATTTAATTTGCTTAAACTTAAAAAGCTTTTATTTAGCTTTGCATTATTTATCTATATTGCTGAAAATATCTTTAAACACTTATTCGAGATTATTAAAATTATTGAAAATATGCTTAATATTCTTATCCTATTTAAGCCTATTATACTTGAAATAGTTTCTAAGAATAGGCTTAAACTAAATAAATATATCTTCTTTAAATCTAATTCTAGCAAAGATAATCTTATCAGCTTCCTTTAAAAACTTTTTCTCTTTATAATAGAAATAAGCTTTATATTAGATTAAAAAGGCCTAGAGAATATAATATTCTCCACTATAGGGTGCAGAAGCTTTCATCTTATAGTAGAACTTCTTATTATTCGATTTCTATTCCTCAAATTCTTTAATATGCTTTATAAATACTTCAATTTAATTAGTAAAATTAGTAGCACTACTGCTAATAGATCCAATTAGAATTTAAAAAGCTATTATATTTCTATATTATTCAAAAGATATATATTAAACTATTTCTGAATAAGAATTATCAAAATATAATAAGCATTGCAATAATCTTAAGATTCCTAAATACTAATTAGATTTATATTAATAAAAGCAATATCAAAGTATAAATCCTTAAATACAGAAATATATAAATTCTGATAAGAATATAAATATTTACTGCCTTTAAAGCTATCCAAATATATAATAAATAGATATTTAGATTAACAACTGAAAAGCTATATATAATAATCTATCTAATAGTAATAAATATGCCCTTATATATCTAGCTCTTCAGTATAGAGGCCTGGATCACTTGGATTAGTGTGGTAATCCTAGTAATCCAGATCACCCTGGATCAGTAGCTGATCCATACTGATCCTGTAACCCTAACCCTTGCTTACATAATCCTGTTGGTTGTTGACGTTGAGTCGTGATACCTGGTCCCTTTGTTGGCGGGGCCTGTTTTGTGACCTGCATGTTGAATGGGTTATAACACAGGTCCTCTTGAGATTCGCAACCTTGCCGGTGCTGCAACCCACAAGATGCTCGCTTGGGACTATGGCGAATCAACAACACGTAGGGGAAAACGTACCACTGTTGGGTCTGTCTGCCTCTATCTCTGGGGGAAAGGGGCAAAAGAAGCCTGGCGGTGAAGCTGTTCTGGGCATTGGTGCTGTACTCCAAGACTTTATAGGCTAAGTCATTGAAGAGACAATTGTCAAACCCGTGTCTGTATCCTTTACAGTCCATCAGGGCTCTGCATGAAGATGCATTGGTATTCATCACTCTTTCCCGGCAGGTCACCGTCGTTGTTTACTTCGCGGGGGGCCAAGGCTCACGTTCAGACCCAGATAGATACTGAAGTACTTGGACAAGTAGCTCATCATATAAGCAAGAAAGCATATGGGCGTATGTGCTCGGAGACTACAGTTCTGTTACTGTCAATTTTTGAATTTCCTATAGATAGGACTGATATAAAATGTGATAATTAATACACTGAAGTAAATTACAAGTCGTGTTAACCGGTTTCGATGACGCCTTGATGCCTCCAGTTGTTGAGAAGGCGTACTTCTTTGTAAAACGTAATAATAATATCACGAATATCCTGCTTATTTATGAGGGCATCGCTTCTCACAGGGAATATAATAACATTCGTGTAACTTTTGTCAAAAATCTTGTGAAATAGAGTCCGTTCATTCTTAGTAGGAACAAATCTCTGAGCTCTGTTGTCGAAGGGGACTTTCACCAATTCCAGTTTTCTGTTCTATGAGGCTATAATGAACTAAATCAAAGTTATCTGTCTATTCAGCAGCAGAGCCTTGTGCCCCATTTCTCGAGTAACAGTTTGACCACTTCCTGGTGTCCGTATCTTGCAGCTAAATCAAGTGGGGTGTTCCCATTGTGTGAAGGAGAAGCGTCAGCCCCTTTCTCGAGAACCAGTCTGACCACATCCAGATGTCCGTTTTCCGAGGCTGAGTGAAGAGGAGTTGGCCCGCTCTGTGAAACAGCAGAAATTTGAGATCCCTTTTCAAGAAGCAGCCTGACTAATTGCAGATGTCCAAACCTTGCGGCTAAGTGAAGTAGAGTTCGCCGGTCCTATGAAGCAGAAAAGCCTTGGCCCTTCTCTTGGAGGAACGTCTCTAGTTTCTTGACCTCGTCCCCTCGGCCTTGCTTCAGGTATATTGATGCCAGATCTTCCATACACTCTAACGTATCAGGATGGTCTGCACCAAGCTTTTTTTTTTCAAGTCTCCATCACATATAGCTGTAGCTTCTCGGCCGCTTCCCGTTGGCCCAGCTTGCTGTATACCAAGGACTTTTTGGCCAAAATGTCCAGATTCTCGCGGTCCAGAGCCTCCAGATGCATGCTCTCCGCTTCTCCGCACGATGTGTGGCTATCAAGTGTTTCCAGGTACTCAAGCACCATCTTTGTAGTGCGGTCTTTCTCGTCGGGGGGCTCGTCGAATGCCTCAATCGCTCTCTTGGTCAACTTCAACGTAGGGGCAGTGCAGTTTCAATGTTGATATCGCGGGGACCAACTTCGTTTTGGACTTCAGAAATCCATATCACCGCCATGTTGGCTGAAGCCAGCATCCTGAGATGTTTCCTCGACGACACCATCCGCTTTATATAACTCAGCATTAGAGTCGCTCTCATCATCGTCCGTTGCAGATCGCGGGAGCGAAAAGCATGCGAATCTCTCCAGATGCAGCGCGATGTGATCTTGCATTGCCCGCGCAGTACCACCGTGCAGATAGGACAAGACCGATCCACGACGTCTTGTACAGACTCACTCGCCTGAAGGACGCGGCTCACAGAGGATCCATTGCTGTATGACTCGACGTGCTCGCTCCGCAGATGGTGTTTGTACGCCTCAAGCTCGATGAAATTCTGACCAGGATGCTCCAGACACCGCCGGACCCTGCGATGAGCCGAGTTCTCGTGCTGTATCTAGTCCTGTCGCCTGTCGTAGAGCTGCGTCGGTTTTCGGCAGTCCTCGTATGCGCAGATATACGGCCGTAAGTCGTGCATCAGATGTGCTTTCCAAGCCTTGTCTGCGAGGAACACGCGAGGGCACAAGGTGAAGCAGAAGGGGCACTCAAAAGGTTCGTTGGAGCGGGTCTTGCGCGGCATCTTGGGCGCAGGAGGGAAGTCGACCGTATCGTGGGCCGGTTGGCCTATTGACGGTGCGTATTCTGATATGGTCCAGGTAGAACAACTGTCTACTGCTTAGGTTACAATTGGAACCATATATGCTCTCAGAAATATTGACTCGTGTGCAACATTGGGTATGCAACTCATCTACGCATTATGTATTGATGTGGCTGGGAGAATAATACTACATTAGTAGTTGGCTTTTTGTAGAAATCTCTATGTCTCTTGCCTTCTATCTGTATAAAGTCAAGTGCTTTTCCCTTGAGAAATCTCTGAGCTGCTGCTACCTCCCAGATGACCTTGCCTGAGCCGTTGCAGCGTTCTTGGCCGCCCTACAGTAGGGAGGAGGCATTAGTTCAGGGAAATGACCCTCGAGCAAGGAGGGGCTTTAGAGCTATGGGAAGGTATGGGAATAAGCAATGATGGGGATCTCTTCTCTTTTTTGGATGGTCTAATATCTTTCGAAAGGCACAATTGCGAATATGAGCAATCACTTGCTATCACCATTTGCGTAAGTACTTACCCTTTTAAACACCATCAAGGACCAAGAAGATGTAAAAGCCTATGAGTTTTTATTGGCAGGAAAATTGATAGACACAGAGATGATTCCAGGTTGAAGGTGTATGACATGCCTTGTAAATTCAAACCATCATCTGAAACCATGACCAGACGACAACAGTAAACGTTGCAGCATACATAATAAGCATGATCCGAAGAGGCCGGTAGGGTTACAGTAGGTTTAAAGTAGCGTACTACGCCAGCAACAGTCAGCATCAGCATTAGTGCACTCGGCACTGTACTGCCGTGAAAAACAACGTCATTGATCTCCAGCCGCGCCTCGAGACCCGCAATGACGGATGTCTTACGACGTTCGCTCAGCCCCCCCTTGAGGGCTGGAGGCGGACTCGCTCTCCAGGAGCAGAGAAATATATCTCCTGCGCACAAGGCCGTGGCCGGTGGTCGACCCACGACACACAAGATCAACCAATTTCATTGACCCCAAAAGCTAATCTCGAATTCTCGAGTTACCACTTCGACTTAACAATAATAACCCTTGACATCTGAAGCAGAGCGTGTTCACGATGTTTGGCATCCCGTACTGGATAATACCGGTCTTCGCAGGCTGTGTATGGCTAGGTAAAAAAGAACCCCTCCTCATCCCCGAGTGATCCGTTTGGAGCGAATGAAAGAATTGGCCAAATCTGACCTTTTTTTTTTTTGGTCCGTCCCTGCGACGATTTCTACGAAACCACAGGTGGCCTCCTCGCGATGCTCTGCACGTGGATAGCCAAGGGCGAACCCTACTATGACTTTATGCACGCGACCTCGCAGCACATCGTCTACATCTCGGACATCGGCGCGACCTCGTGGGGCAAGCCCATCTTCATCGCGACCTCGGCCGTCATGGTCGTCACCTTCGACCTCGTCTTCATGTCGGAGCGCTGGCTGCGGCACAAGCGCCGCCTCACCCCCAACTACAGCCGCTGGGAGAAGGCCATGTCCATCCTCTCCATCTTCTGGTCCGTCGTCGGCGGCGCAGGGCTGATCCTCCTCACCATCTTCGACACCGCCCACCACAAGACCGCCCACGACAGCCTCCTCGGCGTCTTCATCGCCGGCTATGTCATCAGCGCCATCTGCGTCTGCGTCGAGTACCTCCTCCTCGGCCTCGTCGCCCGCCGCCACGACCACAGCCGCGGCCTGCAGACCCACCGCCAGCACCGGATTCTGCTGGCCAGCTTTGCCATCAAGGCTGTCTTCATCGTCGTCGAGGTCGCCCTGGCTGTTGCGTTTGGTGCTACTGAGTACACTGCACACTACAACCAGTCTGCGATCCTCGAGTGGGTCGTCGCCCTTGTCTATATCTTTTGTGAGTGATGGCCCCTCCTTGTTCCTTTTTTCTCTTCTTCTCTCCTTCTTCCTCCCTCTTGACGGAATACAAGTAATCATTTGGCTAACACTTGGTCCCTGGTACAGATGTCTGGTCCTACGTCTTCGACTTCCTGCCGGTGAACTTCGCAATGCACAGGACTAGGAGTAACAGGTTCCACGGCCACAAGAACGGCAGCGAGGAAATGGCCATGGCAAATGACGGATCGCCAGCGTTCACATGAGAGAGAGAGAGAGAGAGAGAGAGAGGAAGGCTTCGACGACTCGGGCGCTGAGATACAGAAGCTGTGTATTAATGATGACAATGGGCCATGGCCGTCCAGTGCTGGACATGCCTTGTAAAATACCGTTCGCTGGAGCATCGTGCGGCGTCACGGAGAGAACGATAAATAATGTTTATAGACAATGAAATTGATACCCGACTTTCTTTGAATTTTCTCTTGGAGAGACCCTTGGCAAAGCCATCTCTCTTCCTCCGCTGCATTGATCGACATGACGTTGACGTCAACTTCGTAAGAAAGGTTTCCCCATAGGCCGGGCGGCAGCAGTGTTCTATCTACACGCCTATAAGGGCATATGCAATGTAATTGTGTAGCAGGAGTGTATCGCAAGGACGTCTTGACAAGTCAAGACTCTCTCTTTGGGCACTGTGACGATGCATGAATATTTTAGGAAGAGGGGTGGGGGTTTATAATTCCAATGTTCAAGACACAGGCTGCAATCAAACCATAACCGGTGAAATTCCCACGGCAAGTTATTTCTCTTTCAGAAGTATCAAGTGGCCAAACAAAGTCTCAGGCGATGCTTGAGCAGCAAAACAACTTGTCAACAACAAAAAAAAAAAAAAACCACAATTAATAGCTGGATATCAAATCAGGTCTTCTGCTCTCTGCCGCTCTGCCGCCGTGCGAAGACAACTACCCCGGAACGCCAAAGCATAGCAGTCCCGATCCAATATTGCCTCAGGCACACGCCGGGGGGGGGGGGCGCAACAAGACCAAAAACGCAGGGCAGGAAAGAAAAAAAAAAGGGGCCAGCCCCCACCAACCCCACCCAACACCACAGACACCCCCCCCCTCCACAT
>JACWRQ010000064.1:56270-88593 GCA_014849955.1 Cryphonectria carpinicola | reverse complement strand
ATTCATGTGGATTTCATCTGATCTCGAAAGAGGCGGGAGTTCGAATCTCCCAGGTACCAACTTTTTTTTTTTCCCCTCCCGCTTCTCCAAATCCGCTTCCCGTCTCTCGGCCCCCATCGTATCAAGAAGATGTTTTAATTGTTGCTGTCTGGGGCAGGCTTCCAATTTTAACCGGTACGCCCTCGAACCGGTACCATTCGCTTCTTGGCGCTATACGGCTGAATGTCGACGCCTGAACCACGTGTTGGACAAGCAACTGGTAAGTCTGACGCCAGTTACCTAAATCTGCGCCAATACTCACACACCTTTTCGCTGCCGGAGGCCGCTTGACTGTCGCCGACTTCGCCATCTTCATCTTCGCGCACTCCAGCAAATGGTGCGGTGTAGATATCCCATGAGTATCCCCACGTCAAGGCGTGGCATGATAAGCTAGCAGAGAGGCCAGCTTTTCAGAAGGCGCTGCAGGTTCCAGTCCCGTACCCGTTCAGTGACGAGGCCGTATCGAGCCCCGATCCCGAGGCTCAGCAGTTCTACAACACAATCCGAAAGCATGCCGGCCAGATGCTGTTCAAGGGAGCAACGACTCAATGGGCAGCCGAAGTTGTGCAGGTGCCTTCGGACCACGCCAACCATGACTAGGCAACTCTGCCACCGCAGACTGTAAGTCTTTTGACAAGAGATGCGGAGTAGTAAGGACGCAAGCTCTCGGATTGAGCACTTGGGCACATGGAACTTTCTTGCACAGATAAGGAGATTTTCATTGAACCATTCTCGCTAAAGGCCGTCGCAGAAGTGCAACATACTTAGTCAAGTGAAGCAGTTGCTCATAGTCGCATAAGTTACGTTTTGTAGGAACATTGAAGCACACCACCAGCTCTGACGAGAGATATATCGTAAAATCGTAAGCTGTCCCCAAGAGCGCGGCGGCCCCGGCTCTAAATGAGCTTACTAAAGCTGTGACTAAAGGCGAACAGGTGGTTATGGGCTTGAACCTTACCAGGCGCAACAGATGGATTGCGATGCAGCAGACTTATATGAGCTTGCGTCACGTGCCCAGCCTCTGTCGCTTTCGATCTGAGCAGATATTTCGTACTGCACAGTACCTTCGTCAACCTCCCTAGCCAGACTTTCTCCCACAGGCTCACCATCTGAAAAGCTTGTATTAGGAGCCCAACCCCCTTTGCTATCCACTCGGAGAGATTCTTCCTGTAATTTATGATTACTGCAGTGCTACTTTGTAATTATATGTTAACGCTATTCTCGAGAAGACAGAGGGAGAGAGAGAGCAGGCGAGGCGATATACAAGAGTAACGTTAATAAATTAGAGTTGGATGAAAGAAGATAACGAAAGACCAGAAAACTGACAGTGTTGTGGTGGCCAGAGTGGTGGCACCCCCTTTCGGTTTTTTTCTTTCTTTTTTCTTTTTTTCTTTCCAGACAGATAGCAATATGTAAGCGTTCTTCCCCCTTCTTTTGGTCCTTTTCGATTTTGAACCCTCTGGACAGGTCTAAGACAGGGTTCTCACCCTGTTCTTGCGCTCTTGTAGCCTTCGTTTGCTGTCCTCTTTTGTACATGCACACTTGGGTTGCAAGAGGCCTTGCCCATTTTTTCAGACGTCCATTCTTTCGTGCGACGGCGCTCGAGTTCAAGTTCAATAGTTGCTTCGCGAAGCCGTGGGAAATTAATCTACTTTCAAGCATAATTAAGTACTCTCCAAACTTTTTCTACTTGGTAGAATACAATAGCTAGGACGCTGGAGCTTTATCAACTAGGTTGCAGACTGCCGAAGCGCTTATCATACACGGACTTCCCGGAAAGGCTTAGAGTGCTATGCAGGTAATATTCAGCTCAGTGTCAGCTTCGTGTTAACTTATTTCGTATATTATAAGGCTCTGCTACCTCCCCGCTCATTTATCTTCTCTGAGTCTTGCACCTTTCCTTTTATCTCGTCTCCTCATTGCCTACAACCAAGACAAATTTTGTTCCTCTATCTGAGCTGTTGGTGACCATGGCTAGTCGCAATAACCGCCAAGGAAACAAAGGGAAAGAATACGATCGTATTCCTCCGGTTGACCAGCCTCAACAGGCTACGGAAGCATCACGAGGTTACCGTTCCGATGACGGTGGCCGTAGAAATCGGGATAGGGGAGACCGACGAGACAACAGGCCTAGACGAGTCTCATCCCCTTCACCACCACGTTCACAGCTAAGGAGCACAGACGCTGTCCGCAAGGCCCCGAAACCCACCATTAGTGTAACCGGCGACTTGAACCGTGACGTGCCGGTCAACATCTCTCGTCAGGTACCATCGCCGCCCCCTCCTATAGACAGTCGAAGGCTCCATCCTTCTGTACAAAAGGAACCCACAGTGAGCACAAGCTATCAAGGTCCGCTTCCTGCCGCACGCATCGAGCGCCCGAGGAAAAACCTGCAGCATCAGGCTTCTGAACCGCTTATGTTACGCACGAGTTCAGCGCCGCATACAATATCACCTGCCCCATCCCTGAGTCAACGAAAGCAAGGCCTGGGGGCCATCCATCAAGAGAATCTTGCTCAACTGCCAGGAGCGCAGGACGAGTATATGTCCCCACCTATTGAATATGGCCGCATGAAGGAGAGCGGTACGCACCATAGGCCCAGGGCGTCATCAAGCCCTGTGGGGCCGAGACCGGCACTTCCAGAGCCGCTGTCGCTTATAGCACGTCCGCCTGAGACACCGAGAACTATTGGCACAGAGCTTGATGGGCGTGGGGCGCCCCAGAAAAATGCATCCCGAAGGTTGTCATCAGCATCCGGAGTGCTGGGTGACAAGGTATATCGATATTCAAGGCTGGAATGGGAGGAATTTCGGCTTGTGAGGATCCTGGCGGCGCGCAGCTCTCAGGTGAAGTGTGAGATCCTGCACAGGCCTCTAGGAGATCCCCCGCCGTATACAGCCATATCATACGCCTGGGGAGATCCAGCCGACAGCACTAGGATTCAGATCCGAGATGAGAACTATTCCCAGTTCGTCGAAGTACCCATTGCCAAGAGTCTATATTACGCCCTGGAAGCACTGCGGCAGAGGGGCGAGCATGTGCTGGTGTGGGCAGACGCGTTGTCGATCGACCAGCAGAACCAGGACGAGAAGAATTCGCAGCTATCGTTGATGACCGACATCTACAAGAAGGCTCGGTCCGTTTCCGTCTGGCTTGGGCCTGAATTGGACGATAGCGAACTCGCCCTCCAACTCCTGCAAGATGTGGCCGCTGCGGCCCGGGCTGGGCCGGGCCACAGCCAAGTGAAACAAATATTGTCATCAAGGGCTCAACGCGGTCTCCCTGCCCTGGCCGCGTTGTTCGAGAGAGATTACTGGAAGCGGCTCTGGGTTGTCCAAGAGGTGTTCAACGCGGCCTCCGTCAATGTATACTGCGGTTCTTCCAAGCCACTTTCATGGGACGTGTACCAGACGGCGTCGCGCATCTTTCAAAAACACAAGAGGGACTTTGAGGACATCTTCCCGCGACGGCACAACATCATGGCCCAGAAGCGGTATTCCTACTCCCAGATACTGGCATACCAGGGCCCTGGGAGCCTGTCGGAATTCAACGCGCTGGCCGGCCTGGGAGACGAAGCGCTTCTGGGGGTCATGCGCGAATGCAGGGAAAAACTCTGTTCGGACCCAAAGGATAAATTCTTTGGCGTGCTAGGCATCCTCGATAAGGAGTTGCGCGAGTACTTTACAGTCGATTATGGAAAATCTGTCAGGGATGTGTATACCGACGTCGTCGACTCCGTTCTTATGACAACCAAGCGTCTGAACGTCATCTGTGAGGCGATCTGTTTCCCGGTATATCTCAGCTCCAACAACCTTCCGACCTGGGTCCCCGACTGGTCACATGCTCCAGACACGAGTGCTATACATTTGTCCCGAGGCACAGACTTTAGGGCCTCCAGGGACACAGATGCAGTTTGGAAGTTCGTGGGTGAGCGCCGGAACAAGCTCAGGATCTCTGCCATACCCCTAGGCTCGATCTTCCGGCACGGCATCTCCGTGGGTACCCTGTGTACGTTCGAGGACTATATAATGGCCTTTCTCAATTGGCGCGCATTCCTCCTGAACTACCTGGACCAAGACAACAAGGATGACAAGCTCTCCAGGCCCACCCAGGAGGGCTTCTGCGAAACTCTGTGTTTCAGCCAGATGCCGGCTGAGTGGAGGACTAGGCGTCGACAGGCCTGGATGGAGGCTTGTTACCACGTCTTCGCCTGTCTGATCCGTGAACGGATGCCTCGTCTTGCTATTGATGATGAGCTCGACCAGTATGCACAAGTAGATGTAGGTTTGAGGCCGAGTGAGAGAAGGGGTTTCCTCCGTGATCACTTCGGATCGCGCATGATGGGGCGGTGCTTCTGCTTGACGAGAGAGGGAAGTATGGGCCTTGGGACAGGTTTCATGGCCGCCAATGATGAGGTGGTCGTCCCATTAGGATGCTCGTCGCCCATATTGCTACGGCCAGAATCAAATAGCGGGGAGTACCGATTCGTCGGAGATATTTACGTTGATGGTTGTATGCACGGAAAGGCTATGGAGGACTTTGACTCTAAGAGGAGAAATCTCCAGCATTATATATTGCATTAATGAAAAAGATAAATAGCAGCTATGTTGCTTTTAAAAAGATTTCAAACAAGCTTTTTGATATTATTGTTGAGTGACTAGGATGGTCTCGCATAGGTATAAGGACACCACCCCTTTTCTTCTCTTTTTCTTTTTCTTTCCTTTCAATTAAGCGTTCTTTTCTCTGCTCTCCTTTTTTTTCTTCTTCTTCTTCGTGTTCTTCGATTTTGAACACCCTACTTCTTCCCAATACCATGAGATCGCAAGGAAGAAGCGCCACACCAATCAGGAATCTAATTCTCGATCCGGACTTGTGGCGGAGCCACTTGACGAGTTCGGCTCCTCCATCTGAATCTCTTAAGGCCTGCGGCAGCTTGCAGAATCCTCATAACAGGTCCCAAAAGGCCCAGAAATGGGGCTCGAGATTGTGTCCCAAATTACTGGACAAAAAGGTAAAGGGAACGAAACCCATAGTACCCGTTGCGACCTCGACGCTGACGGCGTTAAACCGCCGGTGCCACCATCACCACCACGCCGAGAAGCACAGGGCTGCGCACTCGGACTCAAATACGAGCTGTCAGCGGAGAGAAGAGCGCTTGAAAACGAGATCCTGAGACTCTGCCCGCTAGCCCCGGAGCACCACAGCTGCGGCTGCGAGGAAACACGCCTATACATACGTGAATTCGCTGCCCCATCACTACAGGACTGTACGTCGTGGGCTTAACAACATGGAGAGATTGGAGGAGGTGGAGGAGGCTGAGCATGCTAGTATACTTGCGAATGTAGTCCGTAGTTGGCCCTCCCTCGAAAGAGTTCGAAGAGGACATCGAACTGAAGATTGTGTGGTGGTCTTCTGTTTCTGGGCCTCGAATTTTCGTCTTCCATTTCTCGTTCAACCCTAATTCTGACTTTCCGTGTCCCGTTTCTCGTTTCCAGGCTCGCATTTCTTGACGATATTCCCCTCATCGTCTTTCATGACACTGATTCGAACCACGATATCGAAACAGGCGTGAGTTCGAATCTCACAGGTACCACTCCGATTTAATTTTTGCACGCTTACCCCCTTACGTTCACTTTTTTCTTTCTTCCTTTTTTTTTTCTCCCTCTTTCCCGTTTTACGTTCCTATTTTGCCATTTTCACGTTCTTAGGGTTCTGGGTACACTCGTCGATACAGTACAGTGCACAGTCACGGGAACTATTTGTGCGGCCGGAAAGGTGGTTGCTATGGCCACCCCTCTAAAGTATGCGCGAGTAGGTAATGATTCTACAGGCTCATTTGCCATAGCCCAGGCTCGTACATACATACTATGCAATAACGCGCTCTTGGCTGAATGAGATCCAGGCATCTCCTTGTAAAGTGTGCTTCTCATTCACAGCCAGGACATTTGATTATAGAGCTAAGTTTCCTATGGGATGCTCAATGTCAAGTCCCAGAGTACTTGAACATGTCATAGACCAGCCAGCGTATGATATCGTGACAATGCGATACATTTGTTATACATGTATATATTCTGACCGCACAATCTCATCATCTCTATCAATACCCCATTTCAAGTGTTGCCTGCTGAGCGGCTGGGCACACTTCCTGCCTACCAATCTCACAGATGATGGATGTCCTTTTCGCCTCGGCCGCTGTCTTGTTGTCGTCGGCCTAGCTCAAGTTCCAGACATTCGAACCAAGTTGTTGTAATTACTGCGCAACCATCAACTCATCAATAGCGCCCAGCCGGTGCCCACAACTCTCCACCCCTCAGCTGGCATCAACCTGATGAGTTAGTTGAATTTGCCGTCGAGTGGCTGGCCCTAAATGGACTGGCTGAGCGGCTAGCTGAAAGGCCCGCTTCGACAGGGGGCTCGCATGTCTGTTGCTGTAGACCTCAGAATTACTGACCAACCCCCCCCCCCTTATTGACTAGAAATCTTCTGTATAGCATGCTTTACATTAAAGTAGGGCAGCTACATAAAGTGTTTTGGTCTCGCAAAAGTCTCGTTCCGTGAAAAATTCGACGAGCACTAGTTTTATGGTGTTTGATTCCGGTATCATGCAACTATAAACTGAATAGATGTCACAAGTTTCATCACCATCGAGATCTTGAGAAGCGATGTGCGGTCAAATCAACCATGCATGTAGGTAATTTCCACCTCCTGAATTAGATCGCTCCACAACCTTATCACGGCTTAGCTTGGTGAAATTCTCTCCGGATACACTGCAGATCCGACCAGTAGCCTAAACATAGTATGGGGTACAGATGGGTATCAAAAACTTGACTACTGGTAGGACATGAGTTGTGGTAGTCAGGACATGAGAAGTTCGTGAGATCATCAACCCGCCCAAGCTCTCGAACACGCTCCCCCTTCTGTGTACTGAGTAAGTATCCACAACTGGCCAGCCACAGAAGGGGGCAAGCCTATCGGATCAGGCGTCGTCAGATACAATTAACGTAAAGAGTCCGACTATAAAATATATGTAGAACGATAATGCACTTTTTGCGAGCCTTGATATTACTTACTGTCTCTGGTTTTTTCCCCCTTTTCTTTCCAAATCCCAAACACGTGCTCTCTCCGAGCTCTTGTCAGTCGTTTGGGCTTCACTGCCCCGTCCACTCATTCATTTGTATACACTATTAACCCGATTGGGCGTAATTGGAACTTCCTTAACCCCCTCCCCCCCTCTCTCTTTCTCCCACCTTTTCTGGTCAGGCGCATACGACCATGATGAGATACACTCTTTTTGCTTGTCTTTCAGCCCTGAGCTGGGGCATCGTCTCTGCCCAAGACGTGACGTGTACGGAGGAGACGTTGAATGTTTTATCGAATCCCTCGTGGGAAGATGGGACCGCCGGCTGGAGTTATATCAGCACTGCAACAACAAGCAATGCTTATGCCAGTGACGGCTCTTACTCGCTGTTCGTGTCTTCTTTCTATTTTACTTTTCTCTTTTCTCCTCATGATATTACATCAACAGACTCGAGCTGACATCAAGGACCAGCCTCACCGGGACCGCCACGACGATTGGCGAATTCACCCAGACAGTGAACGACCTTCAAGTAGGAGTGACATATAACTTCGCAATCGACTTCAACGGAGTGATGAACTCGGCCTACTCTCTGACGGAATCGTGTATAATATACCTATATCACGACGCCCTTACAACGACAGACCTAATCGCCTATACTTCAAAGGTGTTCACCAAAACCACGAGTGGCACATGGGCGACATTATCGGGTACATATACACCAACTAGCAGCACCTTGTTGTTTGGTGTGTACTTTACGTGCAGTCCATACCACAGTACAGTCCTCTTTAACCTTTACTTCGATAACGCCATTATGGCAGGTAAGTCCAAATAATTTTTTCCTTTTTTTGGTTTTGTTTTGTTGCCCTCCTTCGCAACAAGAGAAAACCTCGTGGGCAGCTAGGACGCTGTGTTGCGGATCGACTCCTAGCTAACTGCCCTGGATGATCCAGCCCCGACCCAGGTCTGCACCACGACCTCTCCGTCATCGACCGCATCGTCTACCACCTCGTCCGCCACTGCTTCGGCGATGAGCTCGTCCTCGTCTAGCAGCTCTTCCGACGCTGCCTCGTCGTCTATCACTTCATTGGCCAGCAGCTCGACCGACCTACCCTCAGCGTCAACTACATCATCGTCCAGCTCATCATCGTCTGATGTTGTCTCGTCGTCTATGACTTCGATAGCTTCAACCTCCTCTAGCTCGACTGATCTGCCTTCGGTGACCTCGTCATCTGCCAGCTCAACCGAGTCTTCCTCTTCCTCTTCTTCGAGCTTGAGCACCATTACTTCCTCTTCGGCGACCCCTGACGCCACATCGAGCTCCGCGTCAACAACAGCTTTCTCGACGACCTTGGATGTGTCCAGCACCCAGACATCCTCCTCGTCGTCTGTTTTCACGAGTAGCAGCAGCAGCAGCAGCAGCAGCATCCTGAGCACAGCCCAGTCCTCTTCCTCCACGGTGCCATCAGTGGTGGCCACCAGCACCCCGTCCCCAGTGCCCACCGCCCTGAACACGACCTTTTCCCTGCCAACAACCATGTCTACCCGCCCCGTGACCATTCCCTTCACCACCCCCTCGGCAGCCATCAACACGACCACATTGCTGCCCCTGAGCACCCCAACCTCGATCGCCACGCCCCCGGCGCTCAACTCGACCATCACCTCAGCAGCCGTCAACGGCACCATCCCCTTCCCCACGTCGACGCCCACCAGCGGCCTGTTGCACCGCAATTCGTCCACCACCGTCGGCTTCCCCTCCCCGACACTGAGCACGCGGCCCAGCGTGTCCGCCACGGCGCAGGTCAACGGAACCATGCCCGCAGGCCGACCTAGTGGCTCCGCCGCGGCGGCAGCGACGGCGATCACGACGGGATCTCCGCTCGGCAGTGGTGGCAGCGGTAGCGGCAGCAGCAACTCGACCCTTCTCCCTACGGGCCAAGCTGGCAGCGGCAGCGGCTCGTCGATTTCCCCGGCGTCTGGAACGGGGACGCTGCTTACCTACACGAATACCCAGACAGGTGGTTCTGCGGTCCCGACTGTGTCTAAGAAGCCCTGCCACCGAAAGCCAGCTGCATAGTGTGGTTTTGGAAAGGCTTTTTCTTCTTCTTTCCCCCCCCTTTCTTTGGAAGGCAAGAAGAAAGAGTGTTCAGTGCCAATGAGACGGATGGAACGGGGGTTGAGGAGGAAGAGAAGTATGATATAGAGTTGAGATGCGAAGAGTTTCTAATGATAATATTGTAATCTAAAGTTACCAAGCGTCTCTTGATGTGTGGATGGCCAAGGCTTGTAGACACAACAGATATACCTCTGCCATACCTTTTTTTCTTTGGGGAAAGAATCATAACAAAGCCTGTGTATCTCTACCCTTATTTATTGCGCGACTAGACTGAACCGAGTACGAAAAGCCTGATGTCCTGCCTGTCATCTGTCCCGTACATCTCTTACCGTTTGAGTGTCCTCAGCCTTGATTGAAAAGCGATCTTATTGCTCACATAGTCCATCCCAGAACTTTTTTGGCGCAGGTAATATGAAATATCCAATTCGAAGGGAAACTTTCACCTTCATTTCATTGGCCCCCAAGAAATGTCCATGTCTTCCAGCCAAGGATCCGTTGACGCCAGCCGTTCGCTCTCGGAGCCCCGGGTTTGAGGACTGGCCCGGGACCGAATCCCCCCCGGCAGAAGATAGAAGATAATCTTAAATTTGGATAGAGTTTGCCATTAAGATCAATGCTAAGCGTCTGGCTGGACTACTACAAGCGAAGTCAAGTTCGTAGGCGAAGGTTGTGAGACTTTGCACAGGTTTCCCCCTCCAGTTCAACGCTCTCCCACCACCTCCTCACAGTGGTGAGCCACTCGATGGACGACCAGGCGGGGCAGAGGAGGAGGAGGAGGAGGGAGAGACGGTGAGTACAAGCATGGCCCCTCTCTTAGGCCGTACTCGGATCTTTTGAAAGAGCGCCACGTGTGATGAGAAGAAGCAGAAATAGCACTATCACTACCCCTCCCCCCACTTTGCAGGAGCGAGATTGACCGACTGTTTTGTCGTGACGGCATGTCTAGGGGCCTCCTCCCCCCAGACGTGGCCAGTAGTCGAGAGCTCAGCCCAAGCTGGCTTGCAGCTGAAGCAGCGAGAGTGGAGCCTCCGGCAGTTCACCGTGCATATCCTGGGGTAAACACATTGCCATGTTACAAGAAAAGGATGAAGGAAGAAGAAAAAAGACCAGACGACCGACTTTTGCTGCAGAAGGTGGCCCGACAAGGTTTGGAGGGAAGAAGAGGGGGGGGGGGTAATGATGAAACTTCCTTGGATAATGTGTGAAGGGTTAGACCCAAGAGGTTGTTGACCTGCAGCCAAGTGGGACTGAGAACAGCTGTACAAAAGAGGGAGAAAAAGAACAGTAAACCAGCCCAAAGCTCCCCCCTTCACCCCACTATCACGCGCCCGAGTGGTTCTTAAACGCGTCAAGCCCCAGCCCCGTCACCCGCCTCGGCGGAACGTTACCGACGGCGATGCTTCCTAGGCGCCAGAGGCGAGCCGAAAATTCATGGCACAGTGGGCTAGAAAAAGGAAAAAATTCCGACTTGCCATGTGATGTTGGAGAGGAAACGATGACGACACACATAACACACACACACACACACACACAAGAACGAGTCGAGGAGGGGCGGGAGGGGGGAGGGGAGCCGAGCCCCTTTGTGCATGTCCAACTACGGCGACTTGAGACGCAAGAGCCCTGCCTGTGTCATCATTCATCACTGACTGTCAGCAACACAGCTGCAACACGGTCCCCGGCCGTTGTCGACCCGTCAGCGGCCATACCGACGGCTAACTTTTGATCCCCTCCCTCTCTCTATCTGTCTTTCTCCAGGTTTGCGGGGCTTCTTTATCGGGCTAGAATGCATGTCAATCACCCCCCCCCCCCCTTTGGCCACAAACCAACATCGAATTGCAAAACGTGATCGAAATCCCGTTGGAAACTGCGCTTGGGTCGTCAGCATCGAGATCAAACCCCCCTCCCGCCGATGGAGGGGGGGGGGGAAGGCTTGGTTAGGCGGTTGGGCACCACAACGGCTCGTCTTCTTCCAGCTGATGCCGATGACCGGCAGTCAAGGGCCTGAATGTAAAGACGACTTCGGCTCTCTTAGATATGGGGCGTTTTGGTTTTCTAGACCAAGAGACCTGTTGAGAGATGCAAAAAGAGAGCCTGCGAACAAATCAAAGAACGGGTCTTCCTCTTTGCTGGACCTCCTCTCCCGCGTGTGTCGCCGCGCGCGGTGCTCCACCCGCCCCTCCTTAGGCCCTCAGTGAGGTCTGAGTGATCGTGAGTCCACGAGGATGCAGTGGTCGATACGAGAGGAAGACGGTGTGGCGAGATGTGTGTGTGTGAGTGTGTGTGTGTGTGTGTGAAAAAGAGAGAGAGAGGGAAAGTCTTTCGTCCGAGGTCCCTAGTTACAACAATCAGACCCAGACGTTGTCTCTGGAAAGAACCTTGTTTGACATCCCTGAGGACCTCACAGGACCATTTCAGGCCAATGAAAGCTGACATATCGATGAATTTGGCCCGGAACGGGAAAGTCAACTGCTGGGTCTGACAAGGGGGTGTTCTGTTTCTTCGTCTCCATCTTCATGCGTGACGAACGACTGACCAGAGTAGTACTATGGACTACTACAAGCATGTAGGATAGTAGTATTTGGACAGGGGGCAATACTCTCTGTAACTGATTGTAGTAAATATAGTACGCTATGTCGGGGGTTTCAGAAATTCGCAGAGAAAATCATATTGGTCGCCACAATCAAACCCGCCATCCATAACCCCGCGTCGGGCCATGATAACGGCGCACCGATTATTGCAGATGGCAGACAGGACAGGCCGCGTAACAAGGCCTGCCGCCAGGGTAGCTTCGGGGTATGGAACAACCCGCTGCTAGGTCGGCCGTGTGATGCTCATCGTGATCAGGTCTCAAAAACGTAGTCCCCATGCGAGCAGGGCCCGCGGTTGTTGCCACGCAGCAGCAGCAGCAGCAGCAGCAGCAGCAGCAGCATGACCAGCTCCGCAACCACTAACCTGAACTCCACACACGGAGACGGTACTCAACGTTGCATCGCGGCGGCGTTATTGAGAAACCAGCGGGCGGGTGGGAAGCTCGAAAAGCTCTGCTCCTCCTCGACTAGACCAGTCGTGAGAAGAGAAGTGGGAGGGAGGGGGAGGGGAGAGAAGAAGGGGGGGTGAGAAATTCTGCGAGACAAATTTTTTTTTCGACGTCGCATTAGGCCCCAAGAGTCTTGTCTCACACCGCGATTTCAGAAGACAAAGTTGTAACATGGCGCTGCATGCATATAGACCGGCGTCCGACGCCGTCGACCGGGCGAGAACGAGACGTGATGTGAAGAAGGGTAGCAGCGCTGACAGCCACTTCATGTACGTGAACCTTAGCGAGACGCCTCTCATAGGGTGCGCAGGCACTGCAGGCAAGCCGCCATGTCAGCTCGGCCGTGTCTCAAAGGCGGTGAAGGGGAGGAATTGGCGTATCAGGAGCCGAGGCGCCTTCTTCGCTGCTGTCTGTTGACGCACCTGCAATGCAGAGGACGATAGCTGCGACGTGGTGTGCCACACAATCGCCCGTGATCCCATCTCGATGATCATGATCATGGTTGACGGCGAGTTTTTTTTTTTTTTTTTTTTTTTTTGAATCTCAGCGCAGGCCCTCCTCCCTCCGTCTCTATCTTTCTCTTTTTTCTCCTTCTTCCTGAGAAACCAAGGCCGGGCCTCGATCATGTGGGGTAGAGAACGAGATGCAGGATTCCGAATACTTAGCCCCTCCATCGAAAGCAAGAAGAGCCAGAGAGGATGGCCGGATAGCGACAGGGATCCAGAAGCGTGTGTGTGCGTTGCATGTGTATGTCTTATGGGTGTGTGTTCCCAGCAGGGGTTGAACGCACCACGGGCTGGGGTGGGTTCACAAATTTCGAGCAGCCGCCATCGCCGCGCCTTGGACGACGGTCCACGCAGCAACAATCCGGGGTCCAATCCTGTGATCACCCCTCTGGGATGCACGGACCTGCAGAGAGCTTGATACCACTACCGCAGATAAGGCAGTTGATATGACCCTCACAACGTCGAGTTCGGGTTCGCACAATGCCTCGACCTGCAGCAGATTTGCAATGCTCTGGTTGGACATTGGCTGACCAATGCACAGCAGCACGTTCTCCTGTGCCTGCTGATCACAAGACATGACGACGACGAGGGCACCAAGTGGCTAACTCGCCCCGGTTGAGGATCACGCACGCTTTAGACAGGCGGTTTTTGCTATGGAGCAGGTCTCCATTCTCAAAGGAGGGCCTCCTCCTCCTCCCGCTGATAAGAATGACTGACTGGCCTGCAGATGGGCGCCATGGCCTGCTAGCCTGCGTTCGAGCGGCAGCTGAGATAGAGCCCGGCATCCTTGATCCGGAAGCCCTGTGTCACTTCTCACTAGGCCCTAGCACGTTCTTTTCTGTTCGTTAGTACCAGAGTATGCAAGCACTTTAGAGAGGGGTTGCGTGTCCAAGATGCACCTGCTATTGGCTCCTCGGGAAAAGAAGAAGAGATAGATCTGCGCGCCTGCGAGGCTGAGGCATCGTTCTTTAGCGGTGTGCCACTTGAGTCGTAGCGATTCAAAAGCTTTTTCACAGTGATCAAGCAACGCGCGCGGTGAGAGTGTCTTCCTAGCCTCAAGGCGCTCATTCAAGCCACAACGGGATTCTATCCTTCTCTAGCCAACCCAAGCACCAGCCCGCTCTGCAACGACAGGCCGAATGGCGAGAGGCATCACGGGAATACGAAGATGGATGGCCCCTGCTACCCCTCCACACCCTCTCACGCCTTGGTGTGCACACCTTCGTCTGCACGTAAGGCGTCTACCGCCAGCATTGGTTAAGTTCGTGCGCCGGAGCACGACATGCATCGCCCACCTCTCTTGAAGGAGGAGTGATCGCTTATCGACTCAGACCAGAGACAAAAAATATTCTGCCGTGGATAAGGCGTTTCTTCTTCTGCTTCTTCTTCCTGACAATGCTTGGCATCTAGTGGCGACGACATAGTCGGCTGTGGGCGGGACAGCCAGGAAGAAGGTGAGCGTCGTGTCACTCGCACTCGTTAGACGCCTGACAAAAGCTTTGCAGCTTTCAGCCGGTCCAGGTTAGGACGAGACCTTTATTACATGAGGCTTGTAGGCGCGCAGAAGATGGCATACTTCCCTGGTATGAGAGTACGCGCAAGAAAACCCCCGTGGAGAAACCAAGGTCGCACATTGGACACATACAAAAGACTGGGACGGGTCCACGATGACTTGGTAGCGGCTGCCTAACCGCTTGTCCTGGTGTCCCGGCGGACGTGGCTTAAACGACGAGTCTGTTGGTGAAGCCGGTCGGTGGAGACAGAGCCGTTCAACCGGAGGGTCCCGGTCCAAAACCAGCAGGTCAGAAAAGAGACAGGCGAAAGGCTCTCGATGCTGCAACCTAGGGGTTCCCTGCCTGCCAGTGTATGATGAACATCTTGTCTGACTCTCTCTCTCTCTCTCTCTCTCTCTCTCTCTCTCTCTGCCTGTGGCGTGTTTGCCCGAAGGATTAATCACGAGCGTTTGTGGTGAATTCCTGACAGTGCTACTTTGTGTTTGGTACACAGCATACACATCAGCCGAGCTCTTGGGGCCAAGAAACTGATCAGGCCCAAGCACACAGAGGTCTGGTTTTCCATGTACGACTGCCCGCATCACACGAGAATCGACCAGAGACTCGCGTTGTGGCCTCAAAAGTGGTTGCCGCCGATGATATGGGCTCATGCTGGAGGCGATCCAAACATCGGTGCGGATCGAGCACGCCTGACCGAAGCATGAGCCGCCCGCCAGAATAAATGATTTGGAAAGTTCTGTGCATTGCACGCAAACCATGTGTGTTCGGCTGCTGGTCTCACGGGAGGTCCGAGACGTCAAGAAATGGAGCCACCCCGAGGACCACACTGGGCAAGGGTGGGCTTCGGCAGTGGTCAACTTGCTGTTCACCATATGCACAATGGCGTAAACGGGGTGGTCCTGTTTGTGGTCTTAACCTTATCGAACTGCGCTCGCTTGTCACCCGTCCTAGGGAGGGCTTCCCCCGACAGATGCTTCAAGATTCCCCATCTCCCAGCATCTTGGAGAAGGCCTGGACGCCAATCGAGACTCGTCGTAGATGAGGCGAAATACCAGAGCTCTCGGTAAAGCTACACCGTCTGTTGCATCGCCGTGATCTGCTGTTGAGCCCGGGCTTTGTCCGACTCAGTTGGGAAGATCTCTCAAGGTTTCTCACTCGAGGATGAACGTCGTGCAGTGGCTGCAGTGGATACAGGCTCTGCCTTGGCTGCTTGGCCCCAAGGGAATGAGGCGCTAGAACAGCAACGCTCCGACGCACAGACAGGCCCTTGAAAAGCCAGGGTCCATCCGCTGGCGCGGGCCACTGGACGGTCTTCCTAATCATGACCCTGGCGGGTTGACCTGCAGGGAGCGCAGATCTGGTGAAGGGAATCTTGCCGTGAATTGGAGGAAAATGGCCTGCACACGGCGTCGGGAGGGGGGCAATTAGGCGCAGTCGGATCAGTCGAGCCTGCATGTGTGTGCGAGCAAGCTCATTGGGCCGTTGAAACCATCCCAAGATCCGACGTCGAGGCGGTCAAGCCCAGGGCGGGCGCGGTAACGTAAAGTATGACGAAAGGCTGGGGGGACAGGAAACCCCATCCCTCTCTTTTTCTTTTTTGCTTCTATTTCTCTCTCTTCCCGGTCGCGCTGGCGCTTGGTGCTGATGTCGCCCGTGTCGGTCTGTGTAAACCTTGTCGGACCAAATTTCTGGGATTTTCTGTGATTCTGCGACAGCCACCCGTGTTCCACAGTCGCGTCGAGGACGGACGTTGCTTGAATGGTGGGGCGCTCGTCAGGATCCTGGTCAGTAGTTGACGCCATCAAAGGTCCAAGTGGCACCCTCATTTGGGGGACAAGCCACTAACGGCGAGCGCATGAACTTGTCATTCGGGAAAGTCGTCGCCAGCTCCGGAGGATGAGGGCGCCGGTCGTGGTCAAGCAAAAAAAAAACCAAAAAAATCAAAACCATGCTGATCTGGAAAGTAAATAGCAGCTGATGATGACGCCGTCGCCGCCCCGCCTGCTGCAGGAGGATCGGTAGCTTACACACACACACACAAGTGATATGGACGCCTGTGGCCAACGAGTAAGAAATGGTTCGTACTCAGTCGTACTTGGTAGAGCGAGGGCTGGCCACGACCCAGGTCCAGAGGAAGGGTTTTGTTTATACGCGAGTTTGAAGGTCGAGGCTGGACCGTAGCGTCATTGGCAGCGATTCGGATGCGGCGATGAAGAATCTGCAATACCCTGTCCGAGCCGCACCCGCCTTGACCAGTAGGTTGTAACGGTGCTGGGTCTGTCTGGACGAGGGCCCTGGAGGCCCAGGGACAAACACGGAGCCGAACTGGGCCATGATCGCCACCCTTTCATCCCCAGTTGAGAGTCACCGAAGACCCGTGAATTCAAGATAAGGCAGGCCGGTGGTCGATCAGAGAGGCAGAGAAAGCTTCCTGGGCGTGTGACGGATGTACAAGTCCACTTCCCGTTGCCGGCATCAAATGCCTTTAGGAAGCGGCTGGGAGCGCGGACCACCCCTCCTCGTCTTTTGATCAGTCCCCAGCCACGAGCCCACCACCATGATCATGGCAGATAGACAGACCCCCTTCGGCATGATTCCGACCACAGGTCCTGTACCGCCATGGTGTACCCGCAACATCGTGATCAGTGCTGAAAGAGTCGTGCACACACCAGTAAGAGGGCGGAGAGGAGGAGGAGGCAGAAGAAGGCAGAAGAAGCCGCAATGGCTGCAGACCAGGGTGTCACCCAGTCATGGCGCTGCGCTGCTTGATGAACCCTCCCAGCCTGTTTGTGCTATAGTAGCACTATAGTAAGTACGCTCTCTGTATCGCGGTAGGTCTTCGACGCTTGGCTGCTGGTGAGGTGAACCCGCATTTTGATTCTAGCGCAGTCAGATGCAGGTGCTAATGCAGCTTGGGAAGCCCCTGTACCCTCCATCAGCGGGCGAGTGACCTGCCTGCCCAGCACCCTTGCGTTCTCATGCCCTCCTCATGCTGCACGAGAGCTGACTGGGGTCCTACTTTACTCCCTGTCAAGTCTGGAGGCGACAAAAGTTCAGCTGGGACGATAGTCAAGAATGAAGAAGGAGGTGGAACATGAAACATATCATCATGACCATGGTGGCGACAGGAGGCAAAATGCAAGCTGCGGTTGGGTGGGAGAAAGGGAGGACGAGGAGGAGATAATGTTGACCACGACCAAACACAAAAAACGATAGGAAAGGACGTACGTAACTACTACTATTACTACGATAGTATGTGCCATTGCTCTCAAGGTCCCTCCTTCCCCCACCCCTCCGGTTGTACCCGTATTCCCCCCCCCCTCTCTTTCCTCATATGAATGAAAAGATAAGACAGATTATCAGCAGATTCCAGCAACAATGGACAGATGTTTAGCACCAGACAATGAACGTCCCGTCCACCTGACCAAGCTGCAGAATCAGCCAGACTGTCTGGTCCAGGAACAGGCAGGAGTGGATCTTATATTTCATTTCCACAAAGTTGAGGAAACCGCCAGGAAAAGCACTTCGATACGACCAGGAGCGACCCGTGCTTGGCCCACTTGCCACGACCCCTGATGCCCGCCTGCAGGGATAGCCCAGCTGCCTGCACCGAGAACCCTGGACGTTGAAACTGGGATGGCTGCCCTCTCTTTTTCCCATCTTCTGCGTGTCTGCCCCCATGCCCTTGTCCGCCTGGGCCCCACGCTGCATGGCAATAAGACTAAGCGCCTACCCCAACTGCCCTGCTCCAGCCGTCCAAACAAGGGCCCTCTGGACTTGTTTTCATCTCCCTTCTTTTTTTCTTCTTCCCTCGACTGGGCCAGTGCGACGGAAGGGACCTTGGGTTGGGATTTTGTGAGAGAGAAAACAACAGAAAACATTCTAGCCGTCGTCGAGTCCCACGATCTTCTTCTCTTACGCCTTTCACCTCTGCTCCTCCTCCTCCTCCTCCTCCCCCTTCCTCCTCCGACTCGACTTTTTTCTTTTCTTTTGCGACGAAAACTGTTCTCTTGGATACATCACGGTGTAGCATCGTCTTTGCTGCACTCGATCGTGTTTCCAATCCAACCTCTGGCAGTAAGTCTACATTTTTTTGTTGTTTCTGCGCTGTGTTGTCTGTTGCCTTATCTCCTCTTATGTCCTCTCCGAGTCCCCCTGATATGTACACCGTTATCTTGATGGTGGTGGTGGTTGTTGGTGCTGCCCGTTTTGTCCCTTGTTATTGTTGCCCTCGTCGTCGTTGCTGTTGTTTGCTGTTTGTATCACCCGCTCCTATCGCCGGCTGGCATGTCGACCCATTGTCAGGTGTTCGTCTGTCTCTCTTCCCCGCCATTCCAGTTGTGCGCCCTCTCTGCAACATTCCTGGACGATTCCCTGGGACCGAGACCTACTGCAAGCCATGTGTCACAAGGAGAAGCAACCGAGGGGAAGAAGAAAAGAAAAAAATGAAAATGAAAATGAAAAAGAAACAGGCTAGGTGGAACCCAGAGGAATGGAACCACGACGAGGCGACAATCGACCATGTCCTGTCCTGCCCGTCCCAGCCGTCGGCGCCTCCTCGTCCTCCTGCCTGTGTCCTCGTGCGTTCTCTTGTGCTGGATGACCTCCTGTTCTGAGTGGTCCGTCTTTCACTCCAGCGCCTGCTGCACTCTTACTTCACTCGAGCGTGCTTCACAAACTCGGTGTTTGTCACCACTGGAGTGATTACGGCAGGGTGTGTGCGAGGCTTGCGTGTGCCCGTCCAACGCTTCCCAGGTCACGCCTGCGGTCGACTACGACACTCCTCCAACCTCGCTACGCCACACACAAGTCGTCCAACGTAGGATATCTTCCGATTTTGGGGTTCTGGGCCTTTCGACCGCTGTCCTACTGAACACTGGAAACAAGTTCCCGTGACGATGCCCGCCGCTGAAACAGTCGAGGCCACTTTTGCAGCCGACATATCTACGGTTTAAAGTCACTGCCGTGGTCGCTTCTCGGGCCTCGACTCTGTCCTGACCCAACAAGACCTCTTCCCCCTAAGAAGGCTGACCTCAGCTCCTGCTCTCCAACATACTCCGTCCTGGAAACCAAAGAATATCCCACGTCTTTCACCAGGAGCTGGCTCTGGGTACATCTGCACAGCACCGTGAATCTTTTAGACCATCACAACACACACAAAACAGAACTTCTCGGTCTCTCCAGTCGAGTCTCATTATCTTCTCTTGCATTTTCCGGCTGCACAGCTCCCCCTTTTTTTTCTTCTTTTTTTTTTCTTTCTTTCCCTTTCTTCCGTATGGTTTTGTGCCTCGTTCTGTACACCAGGATACTGACAGATGACCTCGCACAGGCTGCTGGCGACCAATCGCCAGGACAGGTTGTGCCCTCGACCCCCTGGAGCCTCTCGACCTCCGAAATCACCTCGTCTCTCGCGACCCGGCGCTGGTGCGGCGGCTTCAAGAAACTATCGTCGCACACTGCTGGCATACTGCTTCTCCCCCAGCCGCTTCGCCCTCACCATCCCCCCTGGTAACATCCTCGAGTCCGTTCTACATAGTGCCCCGTCGCTTCTCGCTGGCTGCGTCCCCCATGCCTTTCCAGCAATGAACATGGACTCAGAAGACGGGGAGCTGTTCGTCAAGGTACGGCCAAAGACATCATCCAAGTCCTAAGCATCATCATAATACAGAAGAGAAAGAGAGAGAGAGAGAGAGAGAGACTAATGATGTTGGCCATGCAGCAATTAGCCACGTTTGTGCGCACCCACGAGAAGGCCTTGGCCAACGCCCTGCAGCTGCGAAAACAGAACGCCCCGCGACATGGCGCTTCGCACAGCGTCTCCGCGGTCACCACCAATGGCCTCACATCGCCCACCGTCCCGGACAGGCCAGCCACGTCGGGTGCTTCCGCGTCCAATGGCCTCGCCTCCGCCCTGTCCTTCGGCTCCCTGAATTTCACATCACAATCCGCCAAGTCTGCGAAGCTCGCCCTGACGCCTCACCACCTTTTCTACCTCCTGTCGCGATTCGAAGAGCTGGCCATACCCGTCGGCCCCATGAAGGTCCGTCTGGAGAATCTACACGACACGACTTCGTCTGCAAATTACGTCTCGTTCCTCAGCCAGACGCAGAGGTCCAAGACCGGCACCTCGGAAGTCGGCTCGATACGGTCAGTGTCCAGCATGCGGAGCGTCATGTCGGGCATGTCTGCTCTCTGGTCCAACTTTGGCATCGGAAACAACATATCTGCCGCCCGCGTGGAGAAGCAAAAGGCTGCTCTGCAGGCAGACCTCAAATATCTGTACTCAGCCTTTACCAAGATCCCGTGCCTTCGACTAGCGCCAGACTGGCGGGCAAGGCTCATCAAGGGGTACGAGGAATTCCCCTTCGACTCGGCGGTTCCGCTTTACGTGTTCAAAAATTGCCAGGCACTGGAAGTCTGCGATATCGATTTCCGGCAATTCTTTGGCTGGGATCGCATGGCGGATCAGTTGAGGTCCCTCACCCTCAAGAGGGCAAGCATCGAAAACCCGGCCGATCTGCTCATCGACATCGTCCTGGACGATATGGACAAGAGGAGACGGCGGACATCGAAACAACAGAAGTCGCCGACCACGCCGTGGCCCGGCAACTCGAGCCCACGGAGGAGCATGACCTTTGCAACCCCGGCTGAGCTGCAGAAGTCTACCTCGGCTCCAGGCTCCCCCGGCTCAAGACCTGCGTTGCTCAATGTCGGCTCTGTGGGAAGTGAGGCCGCTGTTGACGACGACAACGCGGCTCGGTATGCCAGACGGAAGTCTGTGGCTGTCGCAACGATCGAACCCCCACGATCACCTACAAAGACGTCGTCCAGGCCCAGGAGTCACTCTCCACGGAGACCTGCTAGCTCGCGGCACGGCTCTCAGCACATCCGCGGCTCCCACAAAGTCCAGCGGTCGGGTTCCGGCAGCTCGCAGTCCAGCCTGTCCGACTCGTGGTATCCGGCTAGGGGCAGTATGAGCAACTTCCCCATCACGACCGTGCTGCCTTCGTCAAAGTGGCGCTTCTTGAGGCACCTCAGCCTTGCCGAGAACTCCCTGACCTCGATATCGGCAGCGAGCTTCATACCATTGGCCAATACCCTGTACTCCTTGGACCTGTCTAACAACCTGTTCAAGGAGATCCCCGACAGTCTGGCCACGCTTACTGCGCTCCGTGCTCTCAATCTTTCAAAGTGTATGATTGAATCTCTGCACTCGCTCACCCGGAACCCACTGCCAGCCATTACTGCTCTGAATCTTCGAGAAAACCGCCTGGAGTCGTTGGCTGGTATCGAGAGGCTGTACCCTCTGGAGCGACTCGACCTGCGGGACAACGGCCTGAAAGACCCAGTGGAGCTTGCGCGTCTGACAAACATCCCCGACATACGCGAGATCTGGGTCGAAGGAAACCCGTTCACAAAGACTCACAAAGACTACCGCATTACCATCTTCAACCTCTTCCGACAATCGCCCGGGTACACCGAGGATATCTTGATCGATACGGCCGGCCCCACATCTTCAGAAAAGAGATACCTGATTGAGCGTACCAAGGAGCCCCTCCCTGTACCTGTGATTAGACCTCCAGTGCCAGAGATCAAGGCTGTGGACGTGAGCAAGCCCACCATTGTATACGATGCACCTCCCAAGTCAACGGTCTTGCGCAAAGAGCGTCCCTCCCCCAAGACGGTGGCCAGCGAGGTGAACACGAGCTCGACACGAAGGCCGCGCCGAGCACCAAAGCGACGAATCGTGGACCTTGCCGACACCAAGCCACTTCCACCTCGGCCGTCCCTGGAAGAAGAAGAAGCTCCACCGACCATCGTATCCCCTGATTTCAATTACCGAATCTCACAAATACCTGAAATCCATCAAATCAGCCCCACGCCCGAGGTAAACCGCGGCGCTGCAACACGGGCCGTTCCTCGCATTGATACCTCGGCGGTTCCCAAGCTGCCCCCTGTGGTCCCTGCTCAGGATATTGGAACCCCGACGTCATGGGCTGAACCTGATAGATGGGATGCGGGTGGCGAGCTGTACCGGCGCAAGATCGACACGCTGCGCAACAATGTCGTCGATGGGTACCTGGGCGCCCTCAGCGAAGAGCGCTGGGACGCCAGTGGCGCTACACACTTTACAGAGTCACCTTTCGGTCACTCTAACTCATCAATACACCCGAACTCGACTGCTCCGACCCTCCACCGTGCGACCACCGAGTTATCGTCTGTTGCCATTTAAATCAGAACCTCGGAACCACCCCCCCCCCCCTCTTCCCGGCTTCTTACCATCAATTGCTATGATACCCCTTTTTTCGGCCTTCGCTAGAAACCAAGCCTCTCCAGAATACCCCTCTTCTTCGATACCACCATCTTTCGGAGACTTGTGCGATTTTCACGATTGATTATCTGGATTTTTGTCATTGTCAATAAAGCATAGCGGACATCGGCGTTCATGTTTTCGAATTGCTTCGGTACGACTTTACCTCTCTACATACGCCCTTTCCAGCACGGGCGACAATTATCTGCCCAGAGACGCCGTCCATGGCGGTAATACACACACACACACGACATACGACAATAACGTCTCTGAAGCACATGACAATGAGGGGAAATCGTTTGTCTGCGCCTGCGCTTCATTCGCTGTTCAGCAACATTACCACTCGGGCTGGCGTCTCGGGCCGTCTATTCTCTTTCCAACGGTACATTGTTACTTATCCGAGATGGGCCTACAATTCTTCTACTGCTCATTATTCCTTGTCGTCTCCCACTGTCATATGGTGTTTTTCTCTCACTTTTAACAATTGTATGGTCTAGCATGGCGACATGTCCGATAAAGCAAAGTCTATTTGGATTTTTTTTTCCGGTCTTTTCTTTTTTTTTCTTTTCTACTTGATCCTGTTTCTGAGTCTTCGCGTCTGGTTGCATCCGCGGATTTGATCATAGTCTCAGCGTGGTGTTCTATTTGACATATTTGGATTTGTCCTGTACGGCGAATTCTAGATGGGCGGGAGGGGGAAGGGGGGGTGGGGGCCACAAAAGAGGACTTGGGTTGCGTGTTCTCATAGTAGCAGTGTTTGCTTGGAGGATTAGATGGGATAGTGATGAGTTGATGCATGCATCTGTCAGCCTGTCGGCCCTGGAAGATGGTCGTCGGGAAGTTATTTAGTGAAACGGCTTTTACCAAGCTCAGAAAATGATATTACGGCTGGCGAAAATTTGTTCTCATTGTGTGTACCTCGCAAACATGGTTCCATTTCCATCGAAGCCCTACTTTTCTTCCAATGTGCTGTTTGAGAGGGGGGGGGGAGCTCGTTGGCCATGTAGTGCCAATGTCGTACGAATGTTTACCCTTTCTGGTTACAATGCATCAGAGCAACAGCGAGCGCAACAGGAACCGACTCGAAGCCTCCCAAGAAAGGGAAAAAGGGAGAAGCAAAAGGCCAGGCCATCGTCCTCAGTAATCAAAGAAGTTTCAAGAGAACAGAAAACGCACATGGCTGAGGCAGGGGATTTGAGTGTTATATAATTTGCTCATTCAAGAAGTGCTGCCACCCCATCCGTCATGGCTGTCGTTCAATCTCATGCTGTGGACGAGAGACATGAAGACGCGTGTCAGTGTTCGGGTCATTACTGGCATTCTGCTGCGAAGATTCAACCTTGCAAGAAGTAAGTATTCATACTCTAGAAGTTGAGCTAGTAATTTATATAGGAACATTATTTAAGTTGGAAGCATGGTTCAAGCAAATGCTGGTACGTTGCTTTGTGTCGTCAACGCTCCTGATCTGTACAGTCTTGTCGCTAGATGCGGATGCGAACGTGAAGCCATTATTACCAGGCGCAAAGGCAACCGGGAGCACAGCCCCGGTATGCGCCTGGTATGTCCTCAGACGCCTCGCCTGTAGTACTATTCCAGAGGATGATGGTGTGATCGTTCGAAGCGGATAGAATCGTGCCGTCCCCCGGGAAGAATGCCACCGATCGAACAATATCCATGTGACCTTTGAGAATTCTGAGGCATCCATCGAAATGGGAGGGGATACCTGAGACACGATTGATGAAAGGAAAAGCGCTGCCCTTGAAACAGACGGTGTACTTTGTTCGTCCGGGGAGAAAAGACAAGGGGCGCACCATAGAGACCGAAAAGAAAACATTGGCCAACATCTCGGCGTCTGCTGAGAGTATTACAAGCTCGGAACTGGAATCATCATCGATTTCCTGCCAACAGTACAGTGATAAACCATCTAGGTCTACATACAAAAAGGAATTATGTCTACTGGAAATAGAGAGAAAAGAATATTGATTCAACAAAAACTACTTACCCTGACTACTTCAAGGAGAAGATTGACGCCCCGAGCCCCGTGAGAAAGGCTTTGCAAGAGGTTTAGACTCTCAAACCAATGAAAAAGATGTTTTGACAAGAACGACATCACATCCTGGATAGCTGACATGAGATCTTCATGGTCAAAACCGGAAGTCAAAGCCGGAGTCAATAGCATCGCAGAGGTGATCAACCCAGTATTCGCACGAGTAGCGCATGGAGTCTAATTAACGGATCCAGTGAACTAGCCAGATTCTGGTCGGTAAATTCTCCTGGGGATGTAATCTGTAGATTCTTGTCCAGTGTCCGGCTGAGTGCTTCCAGCGATCTCGAGAATATGTTGAAATGCAAAGACCCTGATCTGTCGAGGACATATGTCTGGTCGAGGTAATCCTTTGCTGATGCATGTACTGGGAATATCAAATCGTCCCGGACCACAATGGGCTCGCAAATTCTCTCGATGGTCTCTCGATGGTCGTGGTTCCATGTGTGAAACGATCACCCAGCCCAGCCAAGATGGCAACTCGACGAGGTGAAGAGGACGGTACACCAAGACGACTGCAGAGAGAACGAAAAGGCAAAAAATCCCTCCAAACCCTGGCCAAGGATCTTCGGCCTTGTCGCTTTGACGACTGTAGAATTGATCCCAAGTTGAAGATGTGCCGAGGTCCTTGAAGAATACCAATATCTCGTCTCGGATCTGTTGGACATGTCGGCCAATGCGGGCCCACCACCGTCATATGCTTGCAGTCCATGAGGAATCAGATCGGTGTTCTGGATGGCCAGCTGGTGAATCAGATTGCGCAGCACGGCTGCGATGTCATCTGGAGCGGCGTCAGTAAATCTACAGAAGAAGGAGGCCATGGTAGTCCCTTCGAGGGTGGCGACCCACGACTCCAAGAAGCGAACGGTGCTGGCCATGAGCACAGTCTTGCCCGTCGCGGGCTTGCCTTTGATCACAGAATACCGCGCTCTTTGGTGAGCCACTGCTCGAGTTCTCGCCTTGCCTATCATGTTCAGACGGGCTTCTTGCACGCTTTTTTTATTCTTTTCTTTCTCTCTCTCTCTCTCTCTCTCTCTCTCTCTCTCCCTCTCTCTCTCTCTCTCTCTCTCGAAGTCCTGCCGTACCGACGAGGTCTGGGATCTCAATGTGCCCAACTTTTTCGAAGTCTTGACGATCAGACATCTTCCAAAATACCCGTGAAGCATGCTCTAGCATTGTCTCGGCCGCTTTTATATTCTGCATTAGGGCGCCCCAGTCATGGGACTGGACAACGTCGCGAGCCCAGGTAAGGCCACTATTTCTGTTGTTCACACAGATGGTGTTCATCTCATACAACAACAGAGCATCGTAAAGACGGACAGTGTGCTGCTCCATGTCCGCTTGCAGGTCGGCGTTAGGCTCATCGAGATGGGAATTATCTGCGCAAGCGGCCATGAGGCGAGGAAGAGTCCAGTACGAGGTCGTTATGGAAGCGATCTTGGTAACAAGCATGGGACACGTCTAGGCAGCAATGGTACTCTCGGGTGAGCGAGGCATATGTTCAGTCACTTCCTACCGGAGATGCGCCAAGGAACCAAAGATGTAAACATACTCCAGTACAATAGATATACTCAAGTACTTGGGTATTCATGATGCTGCTTTTTTGTGGTTTGATTCAAGCCGTAATCAACCTTTCGTTTGAGAACACACGCTACAGGGGTGACTCATTACCTGAACAAACGATCCGCCAGAGTATCTTTGAACTGCTCCGGGCGGTAAGGGAGGAGGGCATCCACAGCCCTTCCCTTATCGAACAGACTCCCGCCCGTGATATCGACCTTATACCGTGTCCCTTTCACCTTGATCGGGGCGAACCCCTCCCGCAACAAGCCCCTCTTGAGACCCAGAAACGCACTATTGACGCCCCTCCCAAAGGCCTCGAAAGGCCTCGCGATCGTGCCCATGACGCCGCGTCCGCCCTGGGGGACTGAAGCCTCCGCAGGCGCAGGAGCAGCGACAATGGGCATTTCCTGGAAACGGAAGGGCAGCCACACCTCACTTGGAGCGGCGATGACCCTCTTGGTGGGCAGGAAGGGCACAAGCATGCTCATCTCGCACTCGAGAGCGACGGGGCTCTCCTGAAGCGCAGCGAGCGAGGCCTGGCGGGCAGGGGTCATGGTATTGCCTGGGCCAGCGCGGAAATAAGAGGCAGGCACGGCGGTCTTGGGAATGACCGTGATCCTCCTCACGATGAACGCGGTGCTGTAGAGGAACCAGAAGCCGGCGGAAACCATGGCCAGGCAGATGACAGCAAAGAGGTGTGGGACGTACCAGGCCAGGCCTTCGGGCGGGTAGACGACGCTGCTCCAGTAGTGGAAGACGGCATAGGTGATGCAGAAGGCGGCGGCGCTCAGGGAGGATACGTGGATCCAGAAGTGAGAGGGGCACTGGTAGAGAACGGTGGGCTTGCCGCGGGCGGCGAGGCGGTTCGCCATGGCCAGGCTGCCCATGGGCGAGGGGGATGATGTCGAAACAGCAGGTGGTGGTTTGCGTAGTGGTGGTCTTGATGATGAATGTGGTGATGGTGTGGGCTTTTTAGCCGGGGGCGCCCGTTTCGCGGCGTGGAGGCGGGCGGATGTCTGGAGGTTACGCGCGGCTTGTATTATCGGACTGCGATGGATCGCCTGTGTTATCCTTGTGGCTATTGGTCGCGGCGCATAGCTGTGTCTGGCTGTCTGAGGGAGGGAGGAAAAGATGCGGTGGCTCAGGCCTAGGCCTAGGCCCCTCGAGAAGACGGACATGTCGTGGTGGTGGTCGTGGTGGTCGTGGTGGTCGTGGTCTGACTGTCTTGAGAAGGAGGTCTCGTTAGATTATTGCACAAAAGATAGAGGGGATGGATGACCTACCAAGGTTACTCGCCTCAGAGAGAAAGACGGATACTCGTGAGCAGGCCAATGCTCTTGAGCGGATAGTATGAGAGGTATTCCTCAACCGACAGCAGAAGTAACAGTTAAAAAAGGTAGAGAATGGCAGCATGTGAAGGAAGAAGACTAGGGAAAATAATGCCTGCCAAAGCTCAGAAAATATGTCGGCAGGCGCATGCAGGGATTGCGTTACGCGGGTAATCCTAGCATCGTCGCATCCCAGTCATTGGCTCCATCGCACAATTACTACGCACGGTGGATAGTAGGGTCCGATTCTGCGCTGAAGAATGTATATTCTTTTCAGGAAGAAGAAAAAAAAGAAAAAAAAAAGTGAGAGAGTGAGAGAGAGAGAAGAAAAGGGAAGAAAAAAAAGAAAAGTGATAACAAGTAGTATTATGCTTGAGTGGAATTGAAAATAAGTTACTAGAAATTGATGTCTTCAAATTTGAAGCATTGAGACCACGCTGATAGAGGGGCATCAGTGTGTGAAAAAGTATTCAGTACACAATCACTACAAGTCAAGTAGGTGTGAAGCTGGTACTGTCGGCTTGTAAAATGTAGTATACGGTACTTGCCACAGACCCTCGCTGAGCTGCAGGAGCTGGCCCTGCCATAGCTGGCCGATCCCTGCTCGGACCAAAAGCTCATCAATTGGCGCTACAGCGAGAGAAGAGCGGAAACCACCGATTCGGTTCCCAACGGAGGTCCAAATATTTCTCTCAACGCCCGCGATCGCAAGCCATCAATTATCCCACCCTCCGCATCGCCCTCTCAACAACACCACCACCACCACCTCCTCCTCCTCCTTCACACCACCTCCACCACTCCCTCCTCTCTGGTTTCGTCAGGTGCTGTGGTGCTTGTTGACGTGACTGCCGCCTGCCTCACCATGGCGTCCCTCTTGACCGCATGCCGCCTGTCGGCGAGGTTGGCACGGTCAAACACTCGGGGTTCGTGAATACCCTCCTCTCTTTTTCCCTCCCCGCTCGTTTCCTACTAGAAATTAGAGACACGAGAACCAGACGTCATGCTGACAGATTTTTTTTCCTTTTTCTCTCTCTCTCTCTCACTCACCAGGCTTCCGAACCTCCACTGCCTCCCTCGCCGCCCAGAACTTCACCATGCCCGCCCTCTCTCCGACCATGACCGAGGGCAACATCGCCACCTGGCACGTCAAGGAGGGCGACAGGTTCGCCGCCGGCGACGTGCTCCTCGAGATCGAGACCGATAAGGCTACCATGGACGTCGAGGCCCAGGACGATGGCATCATGTTCAAGATCACCACCGGTGACGGCGCCAAGGGCATCCAGGTCGGCACCCGCATCGCCGTCATCGCTGAGGAGGGCGACGACCTCAGCACCCTCGAGGTCCCCGCCGACGAGGCGCCCAAGCAGGCCGCCGAGAGGCCATCGGAGGAGCAGGAGGCCAAGTCAGAGCCCGTGCCGCAGGCGGAGAGGACGGCCTCGGGGTCTGACGACGTCGCCCCCGCTGCCCACTCGGGTGCCAAGGGTGGGAAGGCCCAGAAGCAGACATACCCGCTCTACCCGTCCATCATCCAGCTGCTGCACGAGAACGGCCTCGACGCCTCCAAGGCCGACGAGATACCGGCCACCGGGCCCAAGGGTCGCCTGCTGAAGGGCGACGTCCTGGTCTACCTGGGCAAGGCGAAGTCCGACTCGGCGGCCAACGTGCAGGCGATATACGACAAGCTGGCGCACCTGGACCTGAGCAACGTCAAGGTCGCTGAGAAGAAGCCTGCGCCCGCAGCTGCAAAGCCCGCCGACGCCCCCATCCCCGCCCCCGTTCCGGTCATTGAGGATCTGCAGGTCGTCCTGCCCATCTCCCTGACGTCGGTGATCGAGGTGCAGAAGAAGGTCCAGGAGACACTCGGCGTCTTTATGCCCCTCTCGACCTTTATCGCCCGCGCCACCGAGGTCGCCAACGACGAGCTGCCCCTGGCTGCCGACTACAAGCCGTCCGCGGACGAGCTGTTCAACCAGGTGCTGGGGCTTGATCAGGCCGGGCCCCAGGGCTCTAGGGGCCACTACCTACCGCAGATCTCGGCCCTGCCGCCACCGGCTTCCTTCTCGCAGAGGGCAGTTAAAGTTGCGAAGCCGGATATTATTGATATACTCTCCAGTGGGACAGTGAAGAAGGCGACGACGACGACGACGACGACGACGGTTGCACCAACGGCCAGACCATCTGGCCTGTCGACTGGGCTGAATGTGTTCAGCCTCAGGGTGCCCAAGGCGGAGGAGAAGAGAGCTAAGACGTTCCTCGAGAGGGTCAAGCTGGTGTTGGAGAACGAGCCCGGGAGGTTAGTCCTCTGAGACGAGAAGGGATCATCTGTAGGAACAAGGAAAATTTATGTAATCTAGGTCATGAGTACAGCACAACACTATAGACATGGCGGGAAGCATTCGTGGAAGATGACGCACCCCCTTCTCTCTTGCTGTCTTCAAGATTACGAAGGCGACATTCTATTATATGACATATTCACGTCGGACAAAAGCGTCACATCACATCTTTTTAAGAAAAAGAAGTTCATAATGTGTTGATAAATCGCCTGGCCATCCACACACACCCCACTCCCCCCTCCAGAAAGTTTTCTTGTATGCAGCAGCAGCGCTTACATCCATGCTACATAACCAAACATTTGGACCAATAATCCTATTATCATCCATCCTATTATCATCCATCACAACCAAACGGCAGTAGCAGCCTGAACAACCTTACCATCCCCACCGAGCCTTGTAGCAGCAACCTCTCGAAACGCTTTTCCATTCCATCCCAAAACCGTAACCCACCCTTCCTCGCTATCCGTCAGCGCGATGAATTCCTCCTTCTCCTCCTCCCCCTCTCCAGGCCCCGACAACGCCTCGTACAGAGCACGCGGTGCAGGCTCGACCGCATTCGCAAGGCCACCGCTCGTCCTTGTCTCGAAGATACCCCTCGCGGGGCCGAGGATCCTGCCCTCCTCGTCCAGCTCGTAGGCGGCCACGTAGCCCTTCGTCTCAGGACGCAGACCCCTCGTGCTGGCATACAGCCACCTGGGCGCCACCACCGCCGCCGCCGCCGCCGCCGCAACGCCATCACCCTCGCTTCTACCCAAGCGCAGGCTCGTGGCGGGGGCCAAGTTGGACGTGCGCACCTCGTCTGCCCAGAAATCCTCGGCACTACAGCCCGTCGGCATAATTGACTCCCCGCCCAGGTGGTTCAGGGCCAGGGCTGAGCCCTCTTCCTCCCCTGCTCCTCCTCCTCCGATGCGAAACGCGTCTACCATGCCGCTGTGCTCCTGGACGACATACAGCACACGGCCGTTGGGGTGTGGCCAGGCGTGCCGGGGCCCGTCGTTGGGGCGGATGGAGATGTGTTTTGCCCCAGAGGTTAATAGCAAAGGGGCCTCCTGCTCTCTGCCTCTGCTTTCTTCTCCTTTTCCTTCATCTGCTGACCTGTCGAGCCGGTAGCTCCAGACGCAGTTGTGACCGATATCAGCGACGTACACGGCCCGTCCGTCCGGCGAGATGTCGACACTGTGTGCCCCCCACCGCAGACCGCCGAACCCGCCGTGCGCGACGCCCTCTCGGGCGCCGTCGTTGGCACCGCCTGCCTGACGGAAGGACAACGGCTGCACGAGGGGGCCGATACGACCCCCACCTCTTCCCTTCTCTTTCCCTCCTTCCTCCTCGCCCTCGCCCTCGTCCTCTTCAAGCCGAAATACCTCACCACTGGGCCCGCCGACGGAGAGGAGGTGTCGGCCCGAAGGGGAGACGGCCACATAGCCCGACAGCGAGGCCACGGGCGCTGTGTTGAGGGGCGTGGTGCGGCCTGTGGCTGGGTCGACGGCGTAGGCGCCTACGGAAGGGGGGTCGGTCCAGTTGGTGGTATAGAGGCGGGTGTGATCTGGGGAGAGCGCGAGCCAGGAGTGACCGCCCCAGGCTTTGGATATGTGGGAGATGGTGAGGCTTCCAGCCGCTGGGGAGGAGGAAGAAGAAGAAGAAGAGGGAGGTGATGGTGGTCTGAACTGGAGAGTGTATATTTCTGGGGACCTGAACGTGCCAACTAGTAAGGTGAAGACATTGGGAGGAGACCCATTGACTTGGTCACCGTCGCCGTTAGGTAGGGCGGCGCTTGTCGTGCTCATGGTATATTGATAGTAGTAGATATCAAGAGAGGGAGAGGAAAGAAAGAAAGAGTTATATCGGATCCGCTGGGCTGACCTACACACCACCACAGTCACAGGCGGAGAAGCAACGATACATAAGAAGAAATATTTCTTCACAAGAAGAAGGGAAGATGATGAAGATGGTGAAGACGAAAGACGAAGAAGGCCTCGTGAGACAAGACAACCTAATGAGCACTCACAAGAAGGAGGATGCTGAGGCAGGACGGGAATTAACAAAAGAAGAAAGAAGAAGAAAGTGAGAGTAAATAAACAGGTCTACTTGTCTTTTCTTTGAATTAATAGAAAAAAAACGGTTCACCTCCTCTCTTCTTTCGTTGTCGGGGAATCCACGCACCCGGGGCGGCCCATCGCGGATGAGGCACCACAGGAAAAAGGAGGAGTAGTGTATGCACACGGGAAGGCGTACGGTAGCGACATGCCAGTCTGAGCCGTCTGTTCGGTTCAAGTTTAGGACTAATTAGGAGGGGTTCCTTTCTTTTCTTGATACAATGGGTCGTTTTGTGCATGGCGGGAAAGGGGTTTTTTTTTTTTTTTTTTTTTGGGGGGATGGTTTTTTTCTTTGTGTTGGGTGGGGGGGTTACACGCGGGTTACTGTCTTCCCATTTTTTTTTCTGACGCTTCGGCTAGT
>JACWRQ010000064.1:0-56260 GCA_014849955.1 Cryphonectria carpinicola | reverse complement strand
GAAGATGGGGAAGGGGTGGTGGTCTTGTTGTATGGGAGGGTTGTTGTTTGGGGGGGGGGGGAGGGTGTTTTTTTGGGGGGGGGGGGGGGGGGGGTCTTTTTTTTTTCTTTGGGAAGAGAGGGGGGTTTACACGAGGCTAACTCTTGTCACAAATTTGCTGCTGCTGCTCCGGCTATTGTCATGGTACATGCAATGCAAACGAGAACGGAACGCATTTTTATAGGAGAATATACGGATGGGTTCGTCCCCAGAACAAATATGGTCCACAAAGTCCCTCCCCCCCCCCTTTCCTCCTTACACGGCATTCTGAAGAATTGAATAGCACACCGTTCTTTCTCCCCATTATTTTACATGTGAGCCCCGCTGGACCATTTGCTGGCAGAAGAAAAGAAGCAGCAGTAAGTATATGTGCAGTCCACATCGAAAGAGAAAGGGGAAAAAAAGAAAGAACCAAAAAGGGTGCGCTGGTGATGAGCGGAGGGTTGTCGTACCCCCCGACGGGTGCTCGATCCGATGGCTACTTTGCGTAGTACTGTGGTACATTACTTGATACTATTAGTGCTAGACACGAACAAACACAACCCCCCCCCCCTTTTTTTTTTCCCCTAGGTTGGCCCAGGTTGCGGTATGATCATCCCGCGCATATACCATAGTAAGCAAGTTGCATTTTCCTGGCTCGGTTCTGCTAGTCTAGCACATATGCAGCCGCAAAAGATTTCAATCAATCCAATCAATCAATGGCTTACAGTAATCTCGCCTTTGTTTGGCAGTGGCTGTGCGCCGGGGGGGGGTGGTTCGAGAGAGGAGGGAGGACTTGCCAGATTGGAACCCACACAACTGCCTTTGGCCGATTAAGCTTGGTTTCTCCTTGCTGTTACTGCTGAGAGGGGGGGGGGGGAGACAAAGTTAATTGACTAGGTGTTTATTGAAAAGGTAAAAACAAGACTACAACTCCTTGGCAAGACTCTAGACCCTCCCGGCTGCAATTTTCCAGATAAGGTTGTGCAATGATAAATGATTAAGTGGTTGTGTTATCAGTTTAGGGGAACTCCATTAACGACTGACACATGGGGCGATACCATATCTATACCTTGCCTTGTGGCAACTGATAGCGGGCCGGACCAGACCAGGCTGTATAGTATAGGCGAAGCGCACATGTAATTCAAATAGCGCTGGTGCAGCAACCATGAGGAGGAAAAAGGGAACTGATCAGGTAGAGAGTAGAGAGGAGTTTAAGTATTAGTGCTGCTCGAAAACTTTCAGCTGTGCGAGAGAGACAGAGAGAGAGAGAGAGAGAGACAGAGAAAAAAGAAAGGCACTTCTCAATCATCATCATCTCCTCACCACCAACCGCGCAGTAACCATGGGAGCAGGAAGTGGAGCCATACCTCCTGCTGCAGCTGCTGCAGCCGCAGCGACTACAATGGACGATCCAGCCTGGCCTCCAGGAACTGTCCGCCTCGAGAAGCTCCACGGAGATAATGCTGCAGACATCATCCTGCAGCCGCGACCGACCAGCGACCCGAACGATCCGCTGAACTGGCAGAAGTGGAGGAAATACCTCAACTTTGGCCTGGCCACCTTTTACGCCGTCATGGCTTTCGCTCAGATCAATGCAACCACCCCGACCTGGGGCCCGATGGAGGATGAGCTGGGCTTTGATGCCGTCCTAATGTGCGGCCTCCTCCTCCTCCTCCTGCTCCTCAACATCATGTCTCGTCAAGCTTTTGTCTGTGTGGTTCGGTGCTGATCTGGTCGCATTTAGGAACAACACATACGCGATTGGCTGCGCGACTCTCGCCCTCGGAAGCTTTATGCTGATCCCCTTTGCGCTAAAGTACGGATTGCGGCCCGTCTACATCCTCAGCAGCGCGGCGCAGATGGCCATCATGATCTGGGCGGCAAGGACAAAGACCCCCGGCGACTGGTGGGGTGTCAACGCCCTGCAGTGCTGGGTGGGGTCGCTGGCCGAGACCATGGTCCAGATGACGGTCGCCGATGTCTTCTTCGTCCACCAGAGAGGCCTGATGAACTCCATCTACATCTGGGCGTCCAACTTTGGAAGCTCTCTCGCGCCCGTCGCCGCCGGCTTTGTCACCACCTCGCAGGGCTGGCGGTGGGTGTGGTGGTACATGACCATCTTCTTCGGGCTCGTCCTCATCGCATTCATCTTTGGGTTCGAGGAGTCCAAGTATGATTGGACCAAGGCGACCCTCGTGGGGAAGTCGGTCCCGTCGTCGTCGGCGGAGATGGCCTCCAAAGCCGGCTCCAACAACGAAGACGTGGAGAAGGAGCAGAAGAGGCCGCAGTCGTCCGATCCTGAGAAGCAGGCCCAGGCGGTTCTGTCGCCGCAGGACAGCGCCACGTCGGCTACGGCCGTCGAGATCGACCCGACCATGCCGCGCAAGACGTACTGGCAGATGCTGAGCCTGGCGACGACGACCCCAGGGCCCTTCATGCTCTTCGCGCGGCACGCATATCAGCCCTTTGAGATCCTGGTGACCATCCCCGGCGTGGCGTACATGTCCCTGGTGTACGCGGTGCTGCTGGCGTGGTCGACGGTCATGTCGGCAGCGCTCGGCACGTACATGATCGAGGCGCCGTACAACTTCAACTCGACCCAGGTCGGCCTGATGAGCCTGGCCCCCTTCATCGGCAACACGCTCGGGTCGCTCATCTGCGGTCCCCTGAGCGACTGGATCATCCTGCGACTGGCCAAGAGGAAGGACGGCATCTACGAGCCCGAGATGCGCCTCTGGATCTTTGTGCCCTTCATCCCCTTCCAGGTCGCGGGGGCGTTCTGGTTCGGATACGCCCTGCAGGGTGGACAGTCGTGGGTTGCGGTGGCGTGGGCCTGGGGCATCTGCAGCTTCGGCTCCGCGCCCATCTCCTCTATCGCCCTGACATACATGACTGATGCGTACAACGAGGTAAGCAGCAACCAGCATCAGCACCGGCAGCAGAGACAAGTTAAGCTAACCTAAACACCCCTCGGTGTTCCCAGATCATCGGCGACGCCTTGGTGGCACTCACCTTCTCGCGAAACACGCTGAGCACCGTCTTCGTCTTTGCCATGACGCCGTGGATCGACGCGGTGGGCATCTCCAACGTGTTCAACACCATCGGCGCCATCGGGCTGGCCGTGCTGCTCTTTGCGTTTGCCTTCATCTGGAAGGGCAAGGTCTGGCGCTTCAAGAGCGCAGGACGATACAGGTACTTTGCAGCGAGGCAGTTCGACCCGAGGCCCATTGACAACAAGCAGCACTAGTAGTATCCTTGTATGTTGTGTCAGTTGGACCCTGGTTGTAGTCGTCATCAGAAGAAGAAATACAATATAATATAGGAACGATACCCACCCACAATGGTTTATTGCCCTGTACTGCGTGAGACTCTCTCTCTCTCTCTCTATCTCTCCATATTCATTCCAACTACAGTAGTACAGCCTGGTCAGACCCCTGCAGTGAGCATCAAGATACAGGGCTGACAGATCATCTTTGTGTTATGAGGAAAGGGAGTTGAGGGACATCGCTCGAGACAGAGGAGGGGGGGGGGGTGGGGCGGTTTTTTATTCCCTTGAGATGGTGGTAATGCTTGTAGGGGAAGTGTGTGACAACCAAGGCACGCACCTGCAGGAGGCTAGATAGGTGCGTCATCCGATGGGGAGAGACTGCCGAAACAGTTCCGGGATGCTGTCACTTCAGTTCCACTTACAATAGTAACTGCTACTGTGGGTTGTACTATGTACTATGTCAGTAGTACTACATGCACTATATAGTTCATGCCATTGAAACGCGGTATACTACATCTGGTATGTCGATGATGGTGGGAGAACCACAACAATAAGTGACTTGTGACCCTCTCTCTATCCCTGCCCTGCACATGCAACCATCTGAGATGATCATTGTGATGGATGACCATGCCTGCAGTCTCCATTGGGGCCACTGTCAAGCCACAGCTGAGTATAGAGGGATCAATTATATGCAAAAGTGTGATAGGGATCACCCTCACACCACTTGACGGTGATGGTGCTTGTTCCTCTCATTTAAGCGTGCTCTGAACAGGATGTACTGAAGGTACTTTTAAGAAGTAGCCAAGGGAGGTATATGTGGTGGTGCGCAACTTCCAAATGAATGCTTACTTTAGGCACTGCTAGCTGCCTTCCCCCACCCCCACCCCTCCCCCAGGTCTCTCCTTCTACTAGTAAGTAGTAGAGGTGTACCCTAGTACATCAATGCCACAGGATCCTGGTGCCATAGCATCATAGCATTATACTAGGTGAGCCCTGTACCTGTCCTGCCAGCTTGCTGTCGATTGGTGCCAGAGTAAGTACTTGGTACCTATGGGACACCCCTCACACCACCCCTCAAACCCCCATGTTCTCCCATGACTTGTCAAGGCCGACAACCACCCCCGGCAATTCAATCTTGGCTCTAGATGCAACCAGGTCACTCTCTCTACTCACATTGGATCATCTTTGTCTCTTTTTTTTTTTTTTGGTCTTTTCTTTTGTGACGTCTCCTTGCATAGCTCCCTGCTCAACAAACACACACTCCCCCCTCCCCCTCTTCTCTTCTTTCCCAAACTGCCCCTTTCTACCGCTAATCTTTTGCCAAGCTTGCCAAAGCCAACCCAGCTGCCTCACACCTGCCAAGCCAATTCAATTTGTCCTCCTCCCTTCCAAGAACTGCCAGTCATGACTTCAACCTGCTGAAGCTGCTTCCATTCTTTGCCATCAGCCTCCATCACCACACATCTTCTCTCTCTCTCTCTCTCTCTCTCTCTCTCTCTCTCTCTCTCTCTAGCTTTTCTGAGTCTCACCATCTATCTAGCTAAAGCTCATTCGCCTGTCAACTTACCTTTAGTCCCCCCCTCCTCTCTCTGAGCTTATTTATGGTCATCCACTCCCTTCCAAACCCTACCTACACACCACTTGTCCTCCTCCCCTTGCTTGGCTGAAAAGGAGATGTGGCCTGTTGCAGGCATTCATCGACAACAGTTGTGAGGTTGATTGAGATCTGGCGATCCACCCAGCTCTGTGCCACGACATCCTGTCTTCAACTCAGGAAGCTCTTCTAGAGTCGGGCCTCCATTTTTGCTTGCCGACCTTGCTTCTTCGAGAATTCGGCCCGTACGGAGTGGGTAGGCAAGGCAAGGGGACTTAGCCGATCATTCATCCTCCGCCGTCTCCGTCTTCTGGGGGGGGGGGGATCCGCCCCGGAGCTTGCTCAAGGCCGATCGAGACTCGCTGTCGACCATCACCTCACCTCTCCTCGCCTCTCCTACCTCACCCCAGCTCGCCTCGCCCTCCTCATTGGGTCCGCTTCCGACACGATCGATCATCACCTCCCACGGCGCAGGTGCTTGGCTTGCTCCCGGCGCATGGCGGGGCCGCGACCTGCTGTGACTTGTGACCGCTTGCCGCACCCTTTCTCATCTCGTCTTGTGTCTAGGCCCCTCCCCCCACACTAACACACACGCACACACATATACTGTCTCTCTTGCCAGACAATGACCCGGCCAAAAGTCCCAGATGACAAGAGAATTCGTACTGCGCAGGCCTGCGAGTCCTGTAAGCGTCGGAAGCAGAAGGTGAGAGCATATCTATCCCGGATGTCGACACCACCCTCTCCTGTCCCCCTTTTCTCTTGTCCAATCACCGTGGGATCTCCCTCCCCTGTCTCTGCAAGCTTCTATTCTTGGCACCCTTTTTTTGGGTTTCTTCCAGATAGACACTCTATATTGTACATGCTTCACCTAGTGCTAGGCAACATTGCAATGAGGAGGGAGTGCAGAGGGTCTGGGGAAGGAGGCGGAGGAGGAGAAGAAGACCGGCAGCAATGTCGAGAGTACAGGCCCCATCTTCTCTCAATCTGTTTTGTCGTCGTCGTTGTCGTCGTTGTCGTCGTTGTCGTCGTTGTTGTTGTTCCTCTTGCTCATGGGGCGCGCGGGTCGAGATCCTGGCGGCTAACAACCAGAACCCAATGTAGTGCAATGGGTTGCAGCCTTGTAACACATGTACCAAGAGGGGCTTCAACTGCGAATATGTCGCGCAGAACGGCTCCACTACGAACCACAGCGGCGGCCCCAGACAAGCTCCAGCCACAGATACATCCCCTCAGGGCAGCGGGCCGGCACCCACGTCGGATGCTGTCGAGTCTACCACCGAGCCAGTTGCCAAGAGGTTGAAGGCCTCCAGGGACGCATCAGCTCACCCATCACGTCCAAAGCCAGCTCGTCGTCACGCCTCGGATGCCAATAATGAGACGGCTAGGCCTCCACAGCTCCCGACTCCCACAATTGCATCTGTTGCCCCTGGCCTGCCCGGCCGAGAGCTGGATCCGGATGCCCGCTCCAGGCAGAGCACTGTGAGCAATGGTGACGAGGTCGCCGAGGTCTATACCGAGACCAGGATGCTTCAGGATCCTACTGGAAGGCTACGTGAGTGGCCTGCGCGCCTTTCCCCCCTTTTCCCTGCCAGAGTCCCTCCAACTTTGCTGACTACAAGCTCAGTATACCTTGGTGACTCCGCGACGCTGTCATACCTACAGTTCATCCGTATGATAGTCGAGAGCGTGGATGGCCCGTCTCAGTTCACCACGGATCCAAGTCGCCACCGGCTCATGGAGGCGATGACCACCCTCTCACCAGATGCGAGAGCGCCCGTTTTGCTTCCAGACCGCAAGACTGCGGATGTTCTTGTAATGTCCTACTTCACAAATGTGAGTCGCTTCCGCACATTGTCTTTTTATTATTTTTTTTATTATTTATATAGTGATGCTGACTTCGGCCAGACCAACAGCCTGGTGGAGGTCTTCGAACGGACCGCCTTCGCTAAACAATTTGATGTTTGCTACCAAGATCCCCTCGCTGCAGAACCGACCTTCCTGTGCCTGCTGAACCTCGTCTTTGCCATTGGCCTCCTGCTTGCTACGCCGCTCTCGGGCACCGACGAGGATAAGATCATACAGAAGCTGCAGGCAGGCCAGGCGGATCGTGCCGAGCTCTTCTTCAGAAATGCCAAGTGCTTAGGAGACCCTACCACGGGGTTTGAGGATGCAGATTTCTGGTCTGTCCAGGCGTTATTGCTCATGTCCGTGTACATGCTGGCAAAGACGAAGCGGAATGCAGCCTATGCGTATCACGGTAAGACGTTCAGCCCAGCCAGAGTGATGATGCTCTTCTTGAAGCTGACAAAAGACGGCATAGGGATGGCTGTGAGATCTGCGTATGCCCTAGGCCTGCATAGACTCGAGTCCATGGTGATCTTCCCTGTGCCGGATCGTGTGCAGCGGAGAAACGTCTGGCGAAGCCTATACGTCCTCGACCGCTTCCTGGCAGCAGCCCTCGGTCGGCCGACGTCCATCTCCGAAGATGACTGCTCTCCGGATGCCCTTGTCACCCCTGACAAGTATCTCGCAACCAACGACACCGATTCTGCATCCTTTGGTGGCCTGAACGCAGCGGTGCGTAGTTGCCAGGTCATCGGGATCATCCTGAAAAAGATTTACGCGCACCGCAAGATCTCAACCAGGCTTGCCCAGGATATATCGGAGCAGTGCAAGGGGGGGCCGCAAAAGTACAGCCCAAATCTTCACTGGCGACGAGCCATGAACACCGACATCGACCCGAAGCACGGGATGGCAATCTTACACGTCAACCTGCTGTACTGTCACGCGGTCATTCTGTTGACGAGACCCTTCTTTCTCTTTCTGATGAACCGGCTGCAGCAGGAAAAGCGAGGCATCCCTCGTGCAGCGATACGCCCAGGCTCAAGGATGGAGAAGTTCTCGGAAGCCTGTGTGAATGCTGCCTACCACACCGTCACCCTCGTACACATGGGGTTCGAGGGCAAATATCTACCACAACGTGACCCATTCGTGATGTAAGTTTACACACACACACACACAAAGAACTCTCGACGGCTACGACGCATGGCTGACTTTCTGCTCCAGACATTTCCTCTTCGCTGCCGCCCTAGTGGTCCTCAGTAGCGAATTCGCCTGCCTCCACCAGAATTCCGCCTACGCCGAGACCTTCCACAAAGCCATGACAGTCATGAACTACTGCGCCAAATCAGATCCACAAGCCGGTCGGCTGGTGTACATTCTGACAACCTTTAACCATGTTATCGTAACCAGGAATCCTGCGATCACATCAGCAGCGCCAGATCCGGCCTCTGTCCCGAATACACCGACGGGCACAATAAGCAACTCATCCCATGATCCAATTGCCAACTTTTTTCTGTCACATCCACCGCCTCACCTCAATCCCGCCGTTCCCACCAACCCTCTGGGTGCCTCGACCTTCACATCGATCAACGCCCAGGCGCAGAAACCACCCGGCTTGTCCCGCCGCGATTCTGCCAACGTGCCCGCCGCCGGCCCCTCACTATCCCCCGGCACGATGCCTGCCGCCACTACACCTGCCACCTCTACAGGAGGAGACATGCTGTCTGACACGGAGTGGTTTCACTTTGATAATCTGTGGGAGGCGTGGGCTCCACCTACTAGTGGCGGTGCTGCCAGCAACGCGCCGGTGGCGACGGTGACGGACCCGGCGCTCTACAACGATGCTGCGATCAATGACTTCGCCGTCGCGGGTGATGCGGGGCCGTCCATATTTGCTACACCACCAATACCATCCGCACAGATGGACTCCAGATATAACAATACTGTGGCCGCAGGGATGCCGATCCCTCTTTATCCTATGATGGGATATACAGAGTAGACTGGTGCATGTGGGGCATTATTGGGATGGAAGGGCGACGCGGAGACAACCTTCTCCATCGGATAAGGCACGTGCTGACGAATTTATGACACAAAAGATTGCAGAGTGAATTTGGACGCCAGCTTGGCGGCTGGGAACCTCTACCGCTGGATCCGGTTTATAATTATGTGGATGCGAATAATACGTTTAGGTTAATCCAAAGGCAGGTAGCGGACCTCGGGTTAAAGATTCAACAGGCAGGACCAAAGTGCAAGCCAACCTTAATTCTAATTTTTCGTTATTATGGCATTGCGATTTTTCAACCGACCAGGTTCATGTAGACCTGATGTAATTTAGTGTGGTTGCTCTGCTTGGTCCTCCATATCACCACCGCAAGATGGCCAGTTTCCAGTTAATCCCATGGGCATGTATCCTAGCATCCAGACGGCCATTGCCTAGCATAACGTTGATTTTATAAGATTTGGCATACCTCTTCGACCTGGCATATGGCTGGTGTTCCGATCGAGTGTGTGGCTCTCACAAACAATACCTATAAGTATCTTCCAGATTTGAAAGCATTCATCTCAAGTATTACAATCTAAACCCTCTACTTTTTTCTTTCTCCTTTTATGAAAGAAGCTGAGTAGTTCTATCCCATCCTCAAGATCTGAATCATATTCGTCCTCTATTAATTAATACTTACAATCGGATGAGGGGAAGACGGGGATCAGCCGGAGCAGCCTAGGTGGAACAGAAAAAGAGAATGTCTGGACAAGAAAGGAGGAAGGGAGAAGGGGGGGGGGGTGGGTTTAAGGGGAAGAAAAGGTTTCTTCGCCCACCTGTTGAAGCAGCTTTGCCCTGTAGCAGACTGTGTTCCCGTCCCGCCAGCATCCGACGTCGTCGTGGACTCTTTTCGGCTCTCGGCCGCCGTGGCTGCTAGGACGTCGTACGTGGTGGCAGCGGCGCCGCAGGCCCAGGACGTGATCTTGCTGCCGCCGTAGCTTCAGGACCGGATGTATGTTACGCACGAGGGAGTATCGTCAGAGCTGCGGAGAGATCCTTTTTTTTCTTTTCTTTTCGGAATTCGCCGTGGAGGTCATTTCCCTTTATTTATTTATTTTGAAAAAGAAAAAAAAGAAGGACGTATGCAAGCAGGAGAAAGCAAATGCTGGATAGGTAGATGGTATTGTAAAATGCTTCTCCCCCCCCCCCCCCAAAAAAAAAGGCTGCTGCCATTCACCACGGTTGTATCTGCGTATAGGTGCAGTCGGCAGACGCAACACCACCACAGTACGAGTGACCCTCTGCCTCGTATGTCGCAGGGCTCCAGCATGTAGAGACGTTACAACAGCCCTAGTAGTAACACTTGCGGTAGTCACAGGTCCATGTCCCAGGGCAGGTAACTGGTGAGTCTTGAGATGAGAGTTTTAGGTTCGGTTTCAAAGAAAAAGTTATATTTAAGCTCCGAAGGCTAACTACGTCGTTGCAGAATGATGGTCTTTTTTTGGGGAGTTTTTTTCTTCTTCTTTCAAACTTACTCGTGTTGCCGCTGATGAAGCCACATGCCTGCCCGGCTCCCCTCTTGACCAGATCTGCCGGGTCGAACGCTGTGGCCAGCGTGACGAGAGAAGGAGGAGGAGGATCAGGAGGAGGAGCAGGAAGAAATGGGTTGGCGAGGGCATCTACGCTCGCTCCATACTATATCAATGAAACCCCAGAAAGCAAAGGAGTGAGTCGCCTTTGAGAACTTTACCTCTCTATTATTTGGTTCTGCATTTAACAAATACGCGTGCAAAAGGACAAGAGTGTTAGAAAGACAACAAGATATTAGAAAAAGTAGGAATGAATACCCATGTGCCTTGCATAACAGAATATTCAATAAAGAATGTGGGCACGAAGTCTTAAAGTGTTGGTTGGCCTCCTGATGAAGCAATGAGGCATTTGGAAAAAAGGGCCTTGGCTTCGTTTTAGTAAGGCCTCATACAAGTGTCACAGTGTATGGTGAGCACTACGAGAATGGTACTAAAAGGATGGCTATCCCTGTACAGCCTGGAAATGGGGTGATTCACATAGGACGTTGCTGAGGTTTTCGAAGTGGTAGCTCGGTTGCCCACTTACGGAGGAAAGACACGGGTGATGAGAATTCCGTATTAGAACAAAAGTCAAGCCCAATAACCTATTTACTCTTATCGAAAAGACGAACTCCCCAAGGCGAATCCAAAGCCATATCTATACCCCCTCCTTCTCCCTTGCCCTTCCAAAACTCCCAATTCAAACCCTACAATATTCTAATGCCACGTCTTCGGCCCAAACGTCTGTCCTACCGGCAGAACAACCTGTATAGCGGTATCCTGCGCGTCCATCGTCTGCGTCACAATATCATTTCCCCACCACGAGGGCGGGCTGATGTTGTTCAGCGTGAACGCGAAAAAGATGACCAGGGTGCTTAGCGCGAGGCCGAGGTCGAGGGCTGATGAGGTGAGGAAGTTGAGGCGACTCCACCACCTGAAATGGCGCGTCTTGATGAGGTACTGGAACACGAAACCGACGATGCCCCATGACAGGTAGTTGAGGGGCGTGGCAGGCGGGATGGACCCAGAGCCACCGAAGATGACGGGGGCGATGAGGTACTTGGCAGGTGACTTGGGCCAGCGCTTCATGGCATAGTAGAAGATGATGGGGACGATGGCGCCGACGCCGAAGAAGATGAACAGGCCAGAGTAGATCTGACCGGGGGAGAAGATGCGGGATGGGCCGAGAAGACCCCAGATGACCGAGGCTTTGTTTGCATGATCAGCGTGAATCCTTCTTGAGACCATATCTTGGAACCTCCAGCGGCGTAGGGAAACAAGCGTTACCTGAGAAGAAGACCTTGCCTCCTGGGCAGGTGAAGTGTTCGCGCTGAGTCGTTGTGCAGACCTCGGGAATAGCGTTGAGCGACGCATTCAGGACAGTGATCTGAATGAAGCAGGAGAAGGTCGTCGCCACCACCTGGGCCATGAACATGGTCCGCGGCGGGATCTTCATGTAGTGGCCAAACTTCAGGTCAGATACGAAGGACAGTGCCTGGCTCATTGTGATGTAACCAAATGTTTTGAAGCTGTAATTGCATGAAGTCAGCAAATATGCGGTTGCAGATGGCGGGAAAGGCTCTCTTGACACTCACATCATGAGCGCCAGAGGGCGCCCAGGTTGAATATAGCCATAAACAAATTCGGTCAACACGTTCAGGCCAATCTGGTTATTCGTGATAGCCTGAATGATTCCAATGGGCAGTGCGAAGCCAAACGAGATGGCCACCGCCAGTAGGAAAGACCACCAGTTCAGGTTGGTTGGATAGGCCAATACAGTCACGAAACCAAGACACAGCATCTTTAAATCACATTAGCATGCAATCTCAGACATAGCTTGGAGCAAAGGAAGGGGTTCCAACTCACGAGGATAAACAAGCTCCCGTACCACCACGTAGGAGCCTCGGGGTACTTCTTCATGAGCTTCATGTGGATATCATCAGGCTCGCTCTTACTGTGTCTCCACTGTGTCCAGATTCTCTTGCCGTGATGTAGATACGTGTAAACTATGAGAGACGTAATGGCAGCAAAAGACAGACCGTAGGAGAGAGCAAAAGTGGTACTGAAACCGCAAAGTCAGTCGCGCCATCCGCACGAATGAGAAATGGAGTTGGACGAGGGTACAGACCTGATAAAGAGGGGCGAATAATTCTCGTAAGCTTCTTGGTTGAGGGTGAGCTCTGGCGTCAAGATGCGCGTTGTATTATAAGGGGCGCCCGTGTTATCGTAGGTTCCGGAATCGCTCATGGGCAGGAACTGGCCGTACCAAGTTCCCGTGTAGTGGAAAAGAGAAGCACCAAAGATGAAGAAGACCACGACACCGATGAGGGTGTTGGCGATAGCGTGCCAAGGGGGGATCAGTGGGGAGCCAACGAAGCCTGAGATCTGAGTCCAGTCAAAGGTGATAGGGATGATGGACAAGCCGGTGGAAGCGCCAAATAGCTGGTTGACCACGGGGTTCTGTGGTGCGATCCAGGTAGCAAAGGCAAACGTGCTCAAGAACTGAGCAAAGAAGCCAGGGATGAAGTAGTACACGAAGCCACCAAAGGTGACGTACGCAAACCACCTGTAGCGAGGCATCATGCCGCCGAGAACCGTGGGGTCGGGGTGCTCGTTCTTCTCGTACATAGCGTTCATGAGCGTGACCGACACCAAGTTGGCGGGCCATATCATCGACGCAGGGTACACAAGGAACCTCCTCATGATGCCTGCGATTCCGTAGCCAAGAGACTGGGTCGAGATGGTCAACATGAACTGCCAGGCGATGCCAAAGTCCTGCTTGTAGAAAACCTTTTGCGCCAGGATAATGTCGGTTGCGTAAGCCACAGAGAAGGAGACACTGGCCATCACAACAATGATGGAATGCTCTTTGATGTTGAATGGTCCTGGGTTGAGCGACCACCTCAGACCGAAGGTGTTGAATTGCTTCTTGGGCATGACTTTGGCCCATCCATGACCAATGGGCCATGCGATGATCTGAGCAATGAGTGCTCCAAGACCGATGGACGGGTTCCGGAGTGAGAACAACGTATTCATCGAAGCACCGATGACAACAAGAGCCAAACCAATAGTCCAAGCACGAACCTGTGCGGTGTATGTGTGTCAGCAAGCGGAGGGAAAATCTCAGCTACTGGTTCATAATCTCACTGACCGTGTTGCAAGGCATCTCAACATCATAGTTGTGTACCGCGGCCCGGACTTCAGGATAGGGTGAGTCCTCCTCGTCTCCATCCTCGTTATAGATCTTGGATGCCTTCTCCTCGTCGATGGAGTTGGCGGAGTCGATAGTGGTCCGGGAGGACACACGTGTCGCTAGCGGTCGTGCATACTCCTCGGGCAGGTTCGGATCTAATAATAATTCGTATTCTGATCCTTCTTCGTCACTGTCTGCTGGTTGGGTATTAGACTCACCCCATAGCGAGAGGCGGTGCTTGAGGTCATCGACAGGGCTCATCCGGCGACCCAGTGGGGTCTCGAAGTTGCCCGTCGACGACGACCCAGCTTCCGCCTCCTTTCCACTCGCCCCCGTCACATCAACCTCGGTGTTCTTGTCTTGATCGTCTCCTGCCATACGGACTTTCTCGGCCGTACCAGACGGCCCGTCTCTGTATGGCTGGGCCATGATGAAGGACCCAACAATGAGGAGAACGAATCAAGAGACAGACAGGCACCCGTAGAGGTATGATGTGCGAGAGGGGAGTGTGCTATATAGGGGTGATCCAATAATTGTCCAGCTATGCTTTGTTGGTCGACGACCAGCTGGGCCGAAACCACGGCAAAGCAGTCAAGGCCTATGCTCTGTCGATCGCAAACGAACATGAAGCAGCCCAAAGAGTGATCTCAAAGTTTGGCCCACGAGGACGTCGATAAGGTCCAGTGATGGGATTCGCCTGTCCCACGAGGCAAGACAGTCCTCCGCGCTTCGACCGATGTACTAGCTCGTGAGTTGCGACCCCAGACCCAGAAATCTGGAGAGCAGGGCACCCGGATATCAGGTGTGTCGTGTGCCACCAGACGGCAACGGCTTGCAGATCAATGCAGCTGCGTTATCTGGCCAGAAGTTCTGAGTTCGGAAGAGGTCGTTGAACCGTAAAACCCTAGCCTTGGCGTGGAGTGTTGATTTGGTAGATCGAATCCGCATGAAAGTGAGGTGTCTCAGATGAGAAAGTAAGGTTATCGTCAGTCACGCAACCCAAGGGCGAGGCTATATCACGCGGACGAATATGAATGCAAGACTACCCTGGTCAAAGGTCTATCCTGGCTTGATTCTTGACGATCGATTGCATGTGGCGATAAGGAACGCAGAGTGTGTCTAGACAAGGCTGAAACGTACTTGCGGCAATCACAGATTCGGTCGCAAGATAGCCTCGATAGTCAAAGAACGGGAGTGATGTCGAAAATCATGTGGAATGATTTGGGAAGCACAGCATCTCTGTCGATATGAAACTGTGGGTCCCTCTCGTGTCCCTTGACGTAACTAAATATCTCGATGGCCTTTTAAATAGTCGGATATAGATCTATGATGGTGTGATCATGGACTCGCGCTGAAGTAGGCGGGATTTCTGAACAGACAGACGTCCTAAATGTCCCTGCTTTCTGTTTCCCAGCTTCCAGAGAGAGAGAGAGAGAGAGAGGCCGTTCACCCTGTTCTCGCGGCGTACTGTCTCGAGGGGATAGCCCAAGGCTGCGAGGGAAGACCTGGATTGCGATTGCCGTGTTTCGATACGAATGAACGAATCGAGGGTGACTGAATCCCGAAGAGATGTCCGCGCAACAAGGCCGTCTTGAAGGAATAAATTGAAGTGAATCAACTGTCAGAAGAAGGGAATGTCTAGTTTGAAGTGGAAGAAAATTTCATAATATTTGCCCGAGTGTATATTGTGAGTGCAGCATCTCTGGCCAGACTCCAGAAAGGCAATGTGTCGTCGTCGTCTCTGGAGGAGGAGGAGGAAGAGGAGGAGGAGGATGAAGATGAACAGAGCAGGGGACGTCTCGGGCCACGTTCTTTGTCAGACAATGCGGCTGCGTGGGTCTTATTGTGGTCTGGATTTAGAAACTGCGATCTGGTCCTCGTAAGCCTGCACGGCCTGGTTGATACTACCTCGCCCCTGGAAGTTACCGCCTTCTACGGCTTATTAGGGGGGCAAACCTGGGGTCGTAGGGCAGGCCCCTGGGCTTGGGGCAGGGGGGGGGGGTTCACCTTCCCACCTGGTTCTGGATTAGCGCGACCCAGTCAGAACTTTATCGTTTCTTTTCCTGTCTTTTGCGGTTGACAAGTTTCATACAAGGAAAATCATCCTCCCACTGTCAGCTCGGACACGTACATTCATCACTATCAAGAGCCGTTGAGCAGCCTGAATATCAAGCTTCTCATCAACCTTATCCAGGAAAAGGAACAGGTTCACCATCAGTGGACCCCAGTCTCTGGAGCTTTGACGCCTGTGGCCTCGCCTGTCCACCCCCAAGTCTGCCCCTTGGACATGGAAACATTATGCGCCGTGTTGTCGTGACAGGTCTCGGCGCCATCACTCCCCTCGGAGTAGGCGCACGCAGAACCTGGAAACGTCTCCTGGCTGGGGAGTCTGGGCTGGTTAATCTCTCTGCCGTCGAACCTCGAGCCCAGTGGAAAGGTCTTACCAGCACCGTTGCTGGACTCGTGCCAGGCGGCGCGGGCGGACAAGCTGAGGGACAGTGGCACCCACCAGATTGGCTCGATGCCACGGAACAGAGGCGCATGTCCAAGTTCGCCCAGTATGCGATGGCGGCTACTGAGATGGCCCTCGTGGATGCTGGCTGGAAACCGACCTGTCAGGATGACCTGGAGGCTACTGGGGTCTGCGTGGGGAGCGGCATCGGCAATCTGGACGAGCTCTATTCCACCAGCCTCGCCTTTGAGAAAGATGTGAGCGAGCTTGGCCCTCCTGAAATGCTGCTGGGGTTCATGCGCGAGAGGCTAAGATCATAGGTAGGGCTACAAGAAAGTATCTCCCCTGTTCGTCCCCAAGATCCTCATCAATCTTGCGGCTGGCCATGTCTCTATGAAATACGGGTTTCAGGGACCCAACCACTCCGCAACCACGGCGTGTACAACTGGCGCTCACTCCATAGGAGACGCGTCCAGGTTCATTGCGTATGGAGACGCCGATGTCATGGTCGCCGGCGGCTCGGAATCTTGCATCCACCCCCTGACCTTTGCGGGCTTCGGCAGGTCCAGATCCCTATCTACCGCTTACAACGGTGATCCGAAGGCGAGTTGTCGGCCCTTCGACAGGGATAGAGACGGATTCATCGTGGCTGAGGGGGCGGCTATCCTCATCCTCGAGGAGCTTGAGCACGCCAAGGCGCGAGGTGCCAACATTCTGGCCGAGGTTGCCGGCTACGGCTGCAGCGGCGATGCACACCACATGACAGCACCACGAGAGGATGGGTCAGGCGCCCTGCTAGCTATGAGGAGAGCTCTGAAGAATGCACAGATAAGACCACGTGAGGTAAATTATATCAACGCTCACGCTACCAGCACCCCCATTGGCGATGCTGCAGAAGCCAGAGCCATCAGGACCTTGATGCTGGGAGAGGATGGCGTGGACACTGAGAGTCAAGTTACGGTGAGCAGCACCAAGGGAGCAGTCGGTCATCTGCTCGGGGCTTCTGGTGCAATCGAGGCGCTCTTCTCCGTGTTGACGATATCAGAGGTATGCCACCACCAGACTGAGCAATCACTTCGGATGAAGCCACTGACTCTTCGCAGAGCGCAGTGCCCCCTACCTTGAATCTGCACAACCCAAAGGCGGGGGCTGATTTCAACTTCGTGCCCCTGCAGGTTCAGCAGAAACGGGTGGATGTTGCCATGTCGAACTCATTCGGCTTCGGTGGGACAAATGCCTCGCTTGTATTCTCAAGATATCCATGAGGCCGTGTGTGCATGATGACTGGCAATATGGGCTTGGATTGCATCAGCGACGGCGTCTTGCATTATCGACTTAGTTGTGAGCCGAGTCCAATCTATAGCATTTCCAGAGGACCGCATGATCAAAAGGCTGAATGAGAGGACTGGCGCGATTTGTTCTTCGGTATTTACTCCTGATAATGTCATTTCTAGGGGGTTACAGTACAATTCCAGGGCTTTGCCATAGTGTATCTGATGCGAGATATGTACAGCTCTGATTTTGAGGTTCCCATCTGCCATTCATCTTACTTACTCTTTTTTCCTTTTCCTTTTCATGCTTTTCTCCCCCTCTCCTCGTATGGGTATCACCCCCTCTATTTCTTCCATTCTTTTTTTTGTTGTTGGGGGGGGGGGCGCGTTGAGTTGTCGTTATTTCTAAGCCTGAGGGGGGAGACCTTGGGGCAGGGGTTGAATTTGGTTGGAGGGACCTTCGTCGGTTTAGTGCACAGAATTTCAAGTCCGATGCTGCCCGAACCAGGCAAGCACTGCAGTAAGCCTGCCTGCCGGCGCATCAGTACAAGGATTGCATCACTAAATTTTTGGGCTCGAAGCGCAAATCATCCATGACGCGAAGTATCGTCAGCCCATAATGCCATGGGAGCTGTATGCTGTTCCAGACCTGATTCCTAAGATCCGAGATCTTGCCTCTCCTTACTTATCGAAATTGAGCTTCAGAATCATGGCCAACCAGCTTTGCAGGCCATGTCGCGACCTCGCGCGGCGGCAGCTTCGCGCCCTGATCGAGCTGAACCACACCCAGCGCGCCTCCGTCGCAGAAATTGCGAGGCATTCGAGACGAACGTTCCACCAGACCACCGCACGTCGAGAGGAGAAGTCAGCGCCAGCTTCTACGCCTTCTGGGCTCGGTAAGACTCTCCTCAGTATAGCAAGTGCGCTTTTGCCGCAGAGAGCGTTCCAGCCGTACGCGATCTATGGTGCGACGGAAACTATGTACAAGGCCTGTTCGAAGCCAGCAGCATATTCGATCTCAGAGGAGCTTCGAAAGAAAGAAGAGGTCCCTATGACAGAGGACGGGATGGAGATTGGTGTCGGAACTGGCGTGTGGTACGAGGGTATGTCAATTCATCCATTCAAGACGTCATTAGGTGCATTGGACCCAACAATTTGCTGACGGAAGGTTTTTGATGGTTTTTCTATTCACGCTGCAGAATTTGGCCTCGTCCCCACCTTCAGCACCTGGTCCCAAGTTACCATGCTGCACCTCTACCTCCTCATCGTCCGCCTGCGATGTCTCGAGAAGAACGCCTGGCAGGCCTGGCAGACGCAGCTGGTCAATCATTTCTTCCAGCACGCCGAGGACTTGATGGAGATCAACCACGGCATGAAAAGCAGGATGATCCGATCGGGCCAGCTCAACACACTCTTCCAAACATGGCGGGGCGTCATACTTGCCTATGACGAGGGGCTGGTCAAGGGCGATGCGGTCATGGCCGCCGCTGTGTGGAGAAACGTGTTTATGAGCAGGGAGGATGTGGACATGCGGCATGTGGCGGCCATCGTCAGCTGGATGAGGTTGACACTGAGATCCTTGGATCAGATGCTCGACCCGACGTTGTTGTATCATGGAGGGACCGTGTTTAAGTCGCAGCCTACCGCACAACTGAAGGTGGTGGATCAGATGGCCTCGCTAAATCATGTGAAGGCAGCGTCTGTTGAAAGTATTAAGCAGCCAGAAATCCCGGCCAGTCGCTTCGCATGAAGGATCACGGGCACGAGGACTTGCGTACAGAGGGCAGAACATTAGCATCCGGCCGCTGTGAGCAATGTGATTGTCTGGAAAGACAAGAAAGGAAAGAAAAAAAAAATCAAATAAAAATTAATCTATCCTCTCCCACATCTGGAATTCGTACTGTGTGTTGTTTTCAGATTGCACACCCTCTGGCACAGCTTCCCCAGCCCACGCATCCAACTCCTCCTTTGGTCTCTTTGTCCATCCAAGGGAACTTCCCCCCTCGTCGCTCAGCTTCAGCGAGAAGTGCGTGTCACACTCGAAATCAGTCATGACCTTTGTCAAAAGGACCCTCTTGGTCTCCCTCAACTCCAAGGCTGAAGTGTAGATCTGGCCGCCACCTATCACGAACACCCGTCCCAACGTGCCCTGGGGTTTTCCGTGCAGGTATGATATCGCCTGCTCTAGTGACGAGGCCTTGACTGGACCTGTCTCGATACTGCTTGGCTCCTCGGGTGGTGTGCTGAAGGACCGGCTGATGACGATATTGAGACGTCCTTTGAGAGGGCGGAACTTTGGTGGGATGCTATCCCAGGTTTTGCGTCCCATGATCACTGCATTCACGGTTGTGGGTTCGACCTGACCAACGTCAGCCATAGGAAGACCTAGAAGCACTTTTCGGCACACCTGAGGACTTGTCTGAACTGATACTTACTGCAGGCGGAATCCTCTTTGTGATTCTTGCAAAGTAGGCCATCTCCTTTTTCAGACCCGTCCAGGGAAGCGTCCCTCGCAGCCCGATGCCCATGTCACGGGTGGCTGCGAGTACGAGAGTGAGCTCTAATGGCAGCATTGTAGACGGAGAGGATTCGCTGCCCATGCTATGGAAAATAAAGTTTTGCCGATTTCAAGAAGGACAAGTCAGACTCATTATACAGACCAGATTAGATCATCGAACCTGCTGGCTTTCGTGTTAAATTTCCAATGGTTAGACGGCCGCCCTAGACTTGGAGATGAGCATGGCATACAGAGCAGCGCTCGCATCAACAGCACCTCGATAAGTGACATTCGAGTGCAAAATAAGACCACAGATATGAAATCTACTGCTTTCTCAGTATTACATGAGGCATTTAAGGAGAAAATTACTTGAAATGGGCTTGTCTTCTATATTCCTTTGCTACACAAAGAACTACAATGACCCTAACCCTGAAGGAGAGACAGACAGCACGTGACCTTTGTGGCTTACCTAACTAGCGTTTATTCCCCACCAAACCTTGGAACGTTACAAAAATCGGCCACTGACCAGCTCCCGCATTCGTCTTTCTTCCTAACACCACCAACGACTTCTCTCACCGCAGAACAATGTAAGCTCCCCTCCCCCGTCCTGTGCATCAATATCATCAGCGGCTCCAGATGCATCCTCGCGATGGCCAATTGATCATTTTCCATCAATTGATCTGCCCATCCGCGACGGCGCTGCTCTGCTACTAGATGCGACCTACGTCACACGCCTCTCAGAGCTTGAACACAGGCAGCTAACCCCATCACCAACAGTACCAATCGTTCACGATGAGAGCCAAGTGGAGGAAGAAGCGCGTTCGCCGCCTCAAGCGCAAGAGAAGAAAGATGAGAGCGAGAAGGTTCGTCTCGAAGCTCTTCTGCGTCCACACACATCCCTGAGCAAGTTCACTAACCCCGTCTACAGCAAGTAAACACCTCGCACCAAGCGACCTCACGGCAGCTCGAGCTTTAAACAACAGAGCCGTCATGACAACCATCAACCAATGATACACGCCATGTCATTGTCACCGGCCTGAAGCCATCACTCGCGTTAAGCATCACCGCCATCTTTGGTCCACCGTCTACCTGTGTTGGGGAGGATCGAATGACCTGAGATTCCCGTACCCAAGTTTTGGGGTGGATTGGAGTTGGGAGTGGTTATGACGACGGCATGAAGGCTGGCAATTGTGACAGCTTCTTTGTAGAGAACTACCTATCATGTCCAACTCGGAGGTCGATATGGGGCACGTGTTTACATGACACGCCACTACTGGAGTCAACTGCGATGCTATGAAGGACACTTACGAAAACTTGAAGAGGGTCTTGAGACAAGTACAATGCAAATAAAATGCAGTTCGCTCCCATTTATTTCCACATCTGTGCGTGACCTCTCGTGTGACCTGTCTCTAGACTGCAGCAAGTCCAGTAAACTGTGGGTGGTGCTAGTCCACATCGTGGGATCACGTCGTACGAACTCTGAAACCACACTGCGTGAACGAAAGGACAAGATGACGGTTGATTTCTGAATTCTCTTTCACATCTTGGGCATTCATTGCCAGATCACTGCAGACCTGCTTACGCGAGCGTAAAAAGCTACCCAGCTCATGGAAGAGGTCTGAGCTTTAAGAGAAAGAGAGGGGGGAAATTTCTCTCCTCGGCTTAATAGTGCTATGCTACCCAGCCTGGCAGCGTTGAGCGGCCAGACCTGATTGTCCGTTGTCATAGTGAGCTGAAGAATACCTCGCAGCTGTTGTTTAATCCAATGTCTCTGAAGGCATTTCGAGATTTCAAGCTGTGCGACAGCTCCTTCCGTATGATGTCGTGAAAGTGGGGCTATCTGAGACTGGCAAGTGGTGTGGTCGGCAAAAACCAAAAAGTTCAGAGGCCCCTGCCGATTTGGCTTGCGCCTGGCCCGCCAACTTCCTGAAATTTTTGGCACAGCGGCCTTGTGCAGCGATTTGCCCACGACAACCCTCTCTACCTTTAGGAGATTGATTGCAATTCTCGATCTGTCCAATCATGGCAGACGTCAGTACCAAAAAGAGAAAACACAACGACGACCACGGGTCCGAGAAGAAGAAGTCGAAGAAGAACAAGGTCGCAGCAGACTCGACCGCATCTTTCCAGGGCCGGGCGATCAAGGTCTCCTCAGTTGTGCAATCACGAATCTCTCCGCCAGTAGTCGGTATGTGCTCCATGCAATCCCAGACTTTGCCATGTCTCTGACTCTCCATTTCTTCCCTACTCAGCTACTGCGCCTGGCATTTCGGTGTCCCAAGATGCCGTTTTCAACTCATATTCCCGACAACCTGCAAAACGCCCTCGGCACCGTTCTGATGACCTCCTTCTGCACTCCACGAGCCACAGGACGCTGGACTATACGGCACGAGAGGACAAGCCAAAGGATGGCCAACCACTTCTCAAACACTACATAGGACTCTTCGATCCAGCCACAGGCCAACTACAGCTCGTAGAGGCTAAGAAGATGATCGTGAGGGGCGCCGTACGGGCACAGCAGGCCTCCGAGGAGGAGATGCAGTCACAAGTAGCATCCCAGGTACACATCCACTCGACCCTCTGTGCTATGAACACCAAGCTGATGTCTTTTCAGTCCATGTACGATCAACGCACCGAACTTGGCCAAGCCTTCGGTACCAAGAAAGCGAAGAAAGCCCTCGCCGCCGTGGTGGAGAATGCCATCAACCCGCACAAGGCCAAGATCAGCGACGGAGCACAGATACTTGACGCATCCGAGAAGGCCCTCATGGCTTCTATGAAGGATGTGGCGATGAGCGTGCCGACGCATGAGGACCTACAGAGCGCTATCGATGCTGGCAAGCCCGTGCCCAGGGGCAACCTCGAGGCGGACGAGATACAAGACGTGTACAAACCGGAGAAGCTCATCGGCAGGGACATACTGGAGCTGATCCAGGTCAACGACTGGATGCAGGCTGTGAAAAAGAACGAGGATGTCAAGCTGCGGTCGCGGTTTGTGGCAAACCGGCTGAGGCGGATCGGATCTGGGGAGAATGCGGTGGCCCGACTGCGGTTGTTGAGGTACACCTATTTCTTGCTGGTGGTCTTGATGACCTCTCGCAAGGGCAGGGACAAGGGCGCCCGAGAGATTCTCAAGAAGGATAAGCTGCAAGAAGAATTGGCGCCTGCGCAGCCGCCTGTGATCGAGAGCATCCGCCGCAAGTTCACAGAAGGCGGTGTCATGCGCAAGCCGCACATAGATCTGCTCACGACCCACCTGTGCGCATTCGCGTGCATACTTGACAATTACGACACGAACACCTGGGATCTGAAGGAGGATCTCAAGTTGGAGCAGAAGGAAATGAACCAATTCTTCATGGAAATTGGTGCAAGGATCAACAAGAGGAAGGTCGAGGAGGGCAGAACAGATTGCTTTGGTGTACTGAAGCTGCCGCTCGTGTTCCCTAAGATGAGGCGGGGAAGACGGTGAGGGTGAAGACGAGAAGGTACATATGAACATATCATTATCAAAATCATAGACCAACGCTGTACAAGGGCTTGCTTGGTGGTGGGGCTGAACATTGCGTTAGGAGGCCGAGACCCATGCATGGGGATTGCTCGAAACTCACCACCACGGGAAACAGGCGTCAACCGGCTCACTGATGTCTAACCCAACCGATTATACCCTTAGCGACAGCACAGCGCAACATAAAATTCAATCAGCGTTCATACTAGAAGAGATAGCACATTCAGTGTATGCCAATCGATAATCTCTCTTACATACCCTCGCCCAGAGTGGCCTGGTTTGCGTGCTATGTTGAGCATTTAGCACAACAACGTGTAGAAACACAGGTCAAACTTTTCTCTCTTGCCCCCTGAGATTCCCGCCTCTTATGGGTCAGGCAAGGTTAGAGGTAAAAAAAAACCCGTCAAAGCAGCATCAGTCCGCATCAACTCCAAGCCAACCCAGCCATGTCACTCAGCGTCAGTCTTGCATAGAACCGGTTGTCCCAGTCCCACATACAACGGGTTTGTTTGGGGGGTTTTCCAATTGCAATTTTAGCATGTCCGTGGTGCGGTCCAGTGGAAGGGTTTGCAAGATTTGACTTGGTCGATTCTCAAGCCAAACTGCCCCTCTGGCTGGCAGCCAGCACAGCACAGCCAAGCTACCCCCCCCCCCCTCTCTCTTCTTCTTCTCCTCGCTCCTCCCTCGTTCAACCTCGACCCGTCCCTTTGCATCCTGCAGCAGGGGAGATGCCATCGGGTCCTGCCGATCTGCCTTGAGGCCCCCAGTTGCCCCGGAACCCCCTCGTCAATAAGCCCACGTTGCAAACGCCATGTCAGTCCGTTGAGCCTCATCCCACCCGCCCGCCATGTGGAGTAGACAAGTCTCCCCCGACCACGCGGTACCCTAGACATCTAGGAAGACAATGACGACACGCGAAAATAGATTTCCCCTTTGAGTAAATTGTTTTTCTTCATCGACGACCATGATGAGCAATCATCGGGTATTGTATATTCTTCTCAGCCCTGAGGCAAAAGACTTTTGCACCTAAAAGCTGAGAGCTAGAGTGTATCAATTGTGCTTTTTGTTGATTCTCATGTGATGACATTTCCCTCTCTATTGACCTGCTCTGGCTGTTTGAGAGAAGAGGTTCATATTCTTTTCAGGTTGATGCAGTTTTGAGGCGGGTTTTTGGTGGTCGTGGTTTGTTTTTTTAGAGGTTGTAGGGGGAGGACAGCCGTGCTGACCCGCTTATGCGGGGTGCTATTGGCTAGAGATTGGGGAAGACCCACAGTTCTTCCCAGGAAACGCGTCTAGTGACTGCCATTTTCCTGCCATCAGCCATCCAACCCTGTCTGTCTGTGGCAGCTGAGGCAGCGCTTTTGCTGAACAATACAAAATCACCGCTCATCGACTGTGAAGCTCGAGTTCATCAAGCAGTCTGCATTGCCTGCATTGTTCATCACACCTACAGCATGTACTCCACTCTGGCATGTCAATCTGCACCCTCTTGCTCCTGATCCCCATACAGCAGTGACCACAGCCACTTCGCTGCTGCATCATCCCCGGATCGCATCCTCCTTCACAGCAAGCACTGCCTATCTGGTGGCCCCCCACCCCCCTCCCTACCAGCCAACCGTTTCTAACTCTCCTGCTGCATATACAATGTAAGTCTTTATCAGCTTTCAAGATGCTCACAGTGCTGTGTCACACCCTCTCTGCCCTTTTATTCATAAATGCCTGGCCAGTCGTACGGCAAACACTTCCAGAAGGCCTCCCCCCCCCCCAGCTCAACACAAGAGTGAATTAAACATCTAAGCCACCCAGTTGACCCCTTATCTGCACAGCATACTGACCTGCATCATTATTGTGTATTATTTCAGATCGACCTTGCCACAAGCCCAAGGGAGAGGGAGACCACCTCTTGTTGTCAATCCTGCCTCCCATGCTTGATTAATTTCTGAGCAAAACATCCAAAGCAACAGCCGCCTGTATCCTTCCGCCCTCTCCCGAAGCAAGCACCCTTTGTCTTATCACCGCAATGGCGCCGAATAAGCGAAAGAGGGATATCCTCGATGGCTTCGACCCCAATCAGTCCGATCCCGACGACGAGAATTTCGATCCCAGCGAGGTTCGACCGCGCCGTTCCAAGAAGACGCCCCGGGTTTCCCATGCCAAAGGGGGTCGCCCCAGCCGACGCGCAAACAAATATCGTGGTTCGGATATCGACGATGATGAAGACGATGTCCTCTCGGATAGCATGGAGGAGGGATCTTTCGTCGATGATGACGAAGACGAGGAAGAAGCACCCGTCAATGCTGCCGGTCGCCGAGCCAGAAAGGCTGCCGTGAAGGCCGTCAATTACGTCGAGGCAAGCGACGACGACGAGATCGTGGAGGAATCAGATGACGACGATGAGCCGAAGCCCCAGAAGAAGCATTCAAAGATTGTGATCTTGAAGACGGGCCACAAGGGCGGGGTGTCGTCCGCCGAACCAGCGCCCGCATCATCTGTCGGTACCAGGCGCACCAGGGCCAGGACGGAAGAGGCGGATGAAGAAGACTTCGTGGAGCTGACAACATCTGGGAAGCACCAGCAACCCGCCCGAGCTGCCTCGAGAAGCAAGAGTCCCGAAACTTTGACCCGTCACACGCGGAACTCCAGGGCATCAAAGGCTCTCAAGGAGCCAGCCACCGCGACGATCGAGGAGGCATCCCACGAGACCTCCTTCCAGCCCGAGGAAGAGCAAAACGAAGATGCTGATGCGCAGGCTGACGACGAAGTGGTCGAGGACTCCGAGGGCGCTGCTCAGCATGAAGAGGGCGTGGGAGAGCAAGCGCCGGTGGAGGGCGACGTTCCAATGGAGGACACCGACGAGCTTGCATTGCAGAAGCAAGACCCCGACGAGGACGAGGACGATAAACCCATCGTGGGACGTCGCATGACCCGCTCGCACCGCCAAAGCGTTTCTGGTCCTGCCGCTGAAGAAGGCGGCGACGACGAGTCAGTAACCTCGCGCCCTCGACGTACAGGCCGACTCATTCGTAAGGGTAGTGATCGCATGAACAAGGGCGGTGACGACGAAGTTAGCGATTTCAATCCCAACGACTCTGGCGAAGGCGAAGGATCCGAGGGCGGACATATGGACGAAGACGAGGGCGATTCGAGCGAGCGGCCTGCCCGTGGGCGCAGAACTACAGCGCGTGCTAAGAAACGACTCCATGAAGATGATTCAGGCGACGAGTTGGTGTTTGATCCGGATGAGATGGCCGAGGAGGCGGAAGATCTCAAGCGCAGCTCGCGGTCGCGCTCTCGCCGGACAAGACAACGTCGCCGTCAGTCCACGCCCATCGCATACGAGGAGCGTTCAACCCGAAGACGCCCGGTTGTCGACTACAGGATTAGAATTCCTGCAGAACAGATCGAACAAGAGGATGACGAGGAGGTACCACCCCCTGCCTCGCAGCGCAAGCGCAATGGCGGCGGTCCCGCCAAGTGGCAGCGCACATTGAACTCAACATTTGGCCCATTCGGCGGGGCTGGCGGGGCTGGCTCCTTGCTGGAAGGCCCATGGGGCACCGGCGCTGCAGCAGCTATCGGCGGCGCGGATTCGGACAGCAGTGACGACGAGCTGGGTGCGAGGACGGGCACTGTCGGCGGTGCAATTGGCATGACGCCGACTGCTGCGAACGGTCCTGGGCTGCTGGGAGGTGGCGGGGATCTCGAGAAGCTTGGGATCGGCGCATCGCCAAACGTCGGCAGGATCAAGGACCGAAAAGCCCTTGCAGACGCAGACCCGCTCGGAGTCGATATGAATGTGGACTTCAGCAAGGTGGGCGGCCTGGCAAACCACATCAACCAGCTGAAGGAGATGGTACAGCTACCCCTGCTCTACCCTGAGCTCTTTCTCAGGTTCAAGCTCACGCCCCCGAGGGGTGTCCTCTTCCACGGTCCCCCAGGCACCGGTAAGACTCTCCTCGCGCGGGCTCTGGCCAACTCGATCGGCAGCGGCGGTCGCAAGATCACCTTCTACATGCGCAAGGGTGCCGATGCCCTCAGCAAGTGGGTGGGCGAGGCCGAGAAACAGCTACGACTGCTGTTCGAGGAGGCCCGCAAGACCCAGCCCAGCATCATCTTCTTTGACGAGATCGACGGCTTGGCACCTGTTCGTTCTAGCAAACAGGAGCAGATCCACGCGTCGATCGTGTCGACACTGCTTGCGCTGATGGACGGTATGGATGGCCGCGGTCAAGTTATCGTCATTGGTGCTACCAACCGGCCGGACAATATCGACCCGGCCTTGCGGCGACCTGGACGATTCGACCGAGAATTCTACTTCCCACTTCCCGATGTCGACGGGCGGAAGGCCATTCTCGATATCCACACCAAGGACTGGGGCTTGTCAGAGGTGTTCAAGAAAGGCCTGGCTGAGAACACCAAGGGCTATGGTGGTGCCGACCTCCGCGCACTCTGCACCGAAGCTGCGCTGAACGCCATACAGAGGACATACCCCCAGATCTACTCCTCTGAGCAGAAGCTCATCGTGGACCCGGCCAAGATCAGCATCCACGCGACGGACTTTATGATCTCGATCAAGAAGATGGTGCCCTCATCTGAGCGGTCTGCATCATCAGGAGCGGCTCCCTTGCCCAAGAGTGTCGCACCTCTCCTTCGAGACCAATTCTCTGCCATCCAGGAGCTCCTGAAGAATATCCTACCCCTCAAGCCAAAGATCACTGCCCTGGAGGAAGCCATGTACGAGCCCTATGAAGACTCGGACCATGGCTTTGGACGAGAGAGCATGCAGCAGGATTTCGATAAATCCCGTGTCTTTAGACCCCGCCTGCTGATCTCGGGTGTGCCTGGGATGGGGCAAAATTATATCGCTGCTGCCGTCCTGCACTACTTCGAACGGGTTCATGTGCAGAATTTTGATCTGGCGAGCATCCTTGGCGACGGTCGGGTAAGTCAAACTTTACAGTCCTCCCAATGATGCGTTCACTGATTCGTTGTCTGCAGCCTGCCGAGCAAGTAATCGTCAGCATGTTCACTGAGGTGAAGCGTCACAAGCCAAGTGTCATCTACATCCCCAATGTCGATGACTGGTGTGCCACTCTCGGAGCCGCAGCTATCACCGCGCTTATCACCATGCTGAGAAGCATCCCGCCCACCGATCCGGTTCTGCTACTGGGAACTTCGGAACGCGAAGCAGACCAGCTTGACAGAAACATTCTGAGAGATTTGTTCGGGTACTCGAGGAAGAACCGGACAGAGATCGCTCGTCCTAACGCCGTATGTTAACCCCCCGCGCCTCTACGAAGATGTGAATCAGTACTTACAGCCAGGGCAGGAGAAACGCAACGAGTACTTCCAGAACGTCGTAGCTCATATCCAGAAGTCACCGACTGACTTCCCGGATCCCCACACGAGAAAGAAGCGGGTGCTCGAGGAGCTGCCTATCGCCCCGCCGCCTGCTCCTAAGCCAAAATCCAAGGAGGAGGTCAAGCAAGAACTGAAGAGGGACAGAACAATGCTGAACCAGCTGAAGCTCAGGCTACAGCCCGTGATGGATCAGATCAAGAAACGTTACAGAGCATTCCACAAGCCTATCATACCACATGATCGGCTTGACTTTCTCTTTGAGGAGGCCGACCCCAATTACGTGAGCGCCGACGTTGCGCAGGCACGCCCGTTCGTCATCTCGAGGGACAAAGAAGGCAACCAGGTGATCATGGAGGTTGCGACTGGCAAGTACTATTACAACCTCGATACAACTGTCATCGAGGAGCGGATATCCAACGGCTTCTATGCTCGGCCCAAAGACTTCTACAGAGACATCAAGACCTTGGTGCACGACATCAGGAATACCGGTGATCGCGACAGGATCATCAAGGCCAACGAGATGGAGAGCAATGTAGACGTCGACATGAACGACATTGAGATGACGACCGGTACGGCGCAGTGGGAGGCTTTGTATCAGCGGCAGGTGCAGCGCCATGCCGAAGAGAACGAGAAGGCGAAGAAGAGAGCTGCCATGGAGGCTGCTGTTGGTATGGTACAGACGGACGTCGTCATGAACGGCACCGAAGATGGATCGCAGCATGGCCCGGTCACGATCGGCGCGCCTGTGCCTCCCGAGGCGGGCACGACCATGGCGCGCTTCCGGGTTATGAGCCCCCTAGGCAACGAGCATGCCCCTGAGCCTCCCCTCACCAATGGTGATTCGGTACCTTCTCGACAGGGGCAGAGCGGGACTGATGAGGCCACGCAGCCGTACTCGCAAATGGGACCGCCGCAGCTGCCCAGGTCTGGGACCTCTCAGTCCCAGGCAACGTCTGCGCAAGCAACTGCTGGGACCACCCAGCAGGGCATGCAACAGATTTCCCAAGTCTCAGCACTCACATCACTTCCACCGGGTATGTCGCCTTCTGCAGTCCTGAATGAGGCTTCGACGACCAACGATCCGAGTCTGACTCATCGATCGTCTGGCAACTGGAGCACGCAAGCGACCAACGGATACCACCCAGAAGGAATGGAGATTGGCTCGCAGCTGCAAGACACACAGTCACCACCCTTGCAAAGGTCCAGCGGTCCTAGCCACCACACGGCCTCGAGCCACTCGTCATGGCTTCACTCTCAGGCGGCTGCCCTAGCCCGTGGCGGGCTAGGCAACACCGGTTATGGCGCGGAAGACTCGACGAGCCCTACATCGTCTCAGGTGGATCACGATCAGCGAACCTCTAGGATGGGGGTGACAAGCCTGCTCAACGACCCTGGAGCCTCTGCTGAACCTTTGTCGTCCATACGCAACTCTGGCAATACGGCTACGACATCGTCGTACCAACTGGCTGTGGTACACGAGGGAGAGATCGACAACTTCCTGGACGAGCTCACGGAGCGGACGTCGGGCTGCACAATCGAGCAGTTAGAGCAGATTAACCGGGAGATGATGGATCACATCTGGGCCTCCAAACATGAGTGGAACCGTATGAAAGTCCTCAACCAGCTGATGCAGGTCTTCAACGAGACCATTGCGGACATTGAGGACATACAGGGCTTTGGTCCGTCCAGTCAGGACCTGAACGATGAGCGGGCGAGATTATACGGCAGTGGTTTTGACGGATCCGCAATGACATAGGACACACAAGATTCGAATGAGAGATGGGCAAATTTTTTCCTTCCCCCCCCCCCCCCCCTTCTTTGGGTTTGTGGACATTTATCGAGGGCGTTTTGCGGGGACCCTTGTACATAATACCACTCTCGTCAGCTTGCGAGGTCCGAGGAGGAGTCGGGGCAAGACGAGGAAGCAGGATGCGAAGAGTCTTTTTGTCACTGGGTTTTCTCTCACTTTGGACACGCAAGGGTGGTCCGATGCGACACAAAGAGGGTAAAAGAATTATTTCCGAGCAGCTGAACGTCCTGTGTGATTTTCCTTTTTTTTTTTTTCTCTCCCCTCCCTTTCTCACTCGGCCCTCCAACCGGGCGGAATGCGTCTCCATTGGTCAGAATGAGCAAAGAGGAGGGGGAGAGGGGGGGGCTGGATCTAGCAAGCATGTTGAAACAGTGCCTGGAAGAAAAAAGAAAAAGGAAAAAAAGAATTTATATGTTGTATTTCTAGAGGTTGCACCGGTGTACACATTACGTGCGTAATTGGATTTCCCCCATCATCACCGGGGGGGGGGGCGCGTCGTAAATAATATCATCTTTCGTCAGACGAAAGATTGCATCGTCCCGTCTAACAGATAGCCTTGTCGGCATGTGTCTTGGCAGTCCCATTTTCCAAAACAAGGCCGAACGTGTGTATATGTGTGTCTAGAGGGGATAACTCAGGAAGCTGCCAGCCTGACGGGCCAGCAGCTGAAGCCATGGATGGTGGTTTTTTTTTTAATTTTAATTTTATTTCTTATTTTTTTTGTTCTTTCCTATGCTCACCAGTCAAGGGCGAACGAGGGTCGCAGAGGTAGACGACAAATAATAATGCTGCGCCCTTCGTTGTCAGGCACTCATGTCGATCCATCATCTATCGAGAGGGAAGGAGAAGGGGGTTGGGGGGGGGGGGCGGGGTTCCTCAGCTTTGACAACAACGCAAGACCTGTCGAAAAATATATGATATATCGCTGTCGTGGTGATGGTGGTGGAGGTGGTGTAAAAGGAACTCAGTAATTGGGAAAAGAATTGGTAGGGGGAGGGGCCTCGTCATCGTTTCTGATGGCGACGAGGCGCCGTGTTACCCTATCTGGTAGGGATTTACCTGGGACTGTACCTAAACCAACCGCTCGGCATTATAGTGGTCTGCGAGGGTGGGTGGGTGGGTGGGTGGGTGTGTGTAAGCACGCGTGTGTGTCTCTCTCTCTGTGTGTGTGGATTCGATGGATTGGATGACAGGCGGTAAATGTTTTTTCTTTTTCAGAGTAACCATTATAGGAGGCTATCCATACACCGAGACCGCCACACTACAAGGAAGGGACGGAGAGGTGGGCCGGGAGGAAAAGGAAAAGAGAAGAGAGAGAAAAAGAAAAGTTGCAGTAAATGGGTTGGTCCTCTTTCAAAATGGTACATCGGGACAGGCTCCGGGCCAAACATGCTAGGATTTTCAAGTAGCACAAGCCCAGGGCTGCTTGATGTCGTCGAGCCGACAGAACGAACTCAGGTGGAAGAGAAGGAAGAGGAAGAAGAAGAAGAAGAAGACGAAGAAGAAATCAACAAATGAGAGGCTGAGCATCCATTCCATCATCCCCAGTCGTTTGATCAGGTTGCGGTAGGTGATGCTCCGACCGACGTTCGACGGGTTGAATTAGGCAGCTAGACCCAACGGGACGATCGATCGATTGATTCCCTGTGATGTGGCATGGCCGAGTAAGGCAAGCAAGCTGCTGGGCTGTGTGACGCTTTCATCAAGCCTCATTATGGTGGAAATGAACATTCAAGTACTGCAAGGGAGGGAGGGACCAGGTACAGTGAACATACATAGTATCCCTTACTTGATGCCCAGGGAGTTTCCAAGCTGCAAAATCCCTCGTAGATTGAGACAGACAACATTCTTCATTTTGCCCTCCTGAAGAGCAATTACACAATCCACTGCAGTTGAACCTTCAAGCGGCCATTAGGCTAACAAGGCACGAGGGGGCTGGAGATTTGCTGCAGGTGCTAAGTAAGGGGAGGAAGAAGAAAGGAAAGCGGTCCTGATTCTAATGGCACATGGGCGTGTGTGTGTGTGTGTGTGTGTGTGTGTGTGTGTGCGTGAATAGTGTGAGTGTAGGAAGCGCTGTACTACTCGTGTCATGAGAATAAGACATGGGTTCAGAAGATTGTGGCAAAAAGTGAGCTTAGAGGAAGGGAGAGGTGTGGTGGTGTCAAATGTCACGGAGACAAATGGTTGAATGAGGTTGAAGAATTAAGCGCAAGAATAGGGAGCGGGTACAGGCCTTGGCACGGTGGCTGACAGGGCCACTACTCTATGTAGGTATGCATGCCATTATAGCACTACTGTATCTTGTACATAGTACAGTGCTACAGAACAGCGGTTTAGTGGTGCCAGTGAGGGAAGGAGGCTCAAATAACGGTTGAGAAAACGCTAACCAGGGTTGGCAGTACCTGGTCTAACCGCCCTGTCAACCCCCTCCCCTTGTTGGGGTATCCTGCTCAGGGGGCCACAGCAAGCCACTATCAACTATCATAGTACAACCGTAGGGGGGAGCGCAGGCCTTTATGCCAGCAGTGGCTAGGTGCGGAGAGGAGAGGAGGCGGCGGCGGCGGGCGTGGGAGCCAGGGATGGCCAACAACCACTCACCACCACCACTGCTGCGCTGCATTGCACTGTACTGCACTGCCCTGCCCTGCCCTGCCCTGCCCAATCCTACACCCTTGCCCACTGCAACTGCGCTGTGCTGTACTGTACTGCACATACTGACTCTCTGCTACGCCATCACAACACCCACACACATGCCCATACAACAAACACATCATTTCTCACCATCATCATCACCATCACCACCACCACCACCGCCCTCAATTGCCCCTCAGCCAACAGGAGAACAACAACCCTCCTCCTCCCTCTCTCGACCTCCACCTCCTGCACTGGCCGCTTGTGCCCTCCTATTGTATCAATCACCTTTTCTTTTGTCTTGTCTGATCTTTGTGTCCATTCCTCACCCCTCCGGCCCAGGCCAATTCGACCTTGTCTTTGCGGACCCCCACGACTCAAGGCTGCTCCACCTGCTTCGCGATATTGTCCTGCTGTGTCCTAGCTTTGTCCCAGACACAATACGGCATCCTCATCCCAACCCATTCCAGCAAACAACATCCCAGGGCGAGACACGGCAACACCAGAGACAAGAAGCCCATTGTGCCCTCTCCTCTCCTTGCCCTCGTCCTTCTGCTGCTCCTCGCCACAGCTCTCGACACCCATTCGGTTCCACCACTCGCTTTCTCTCTCCCTCCCTCTCTTTCTCTCTCTCTCTCTCTCTCCCTGAACGGACCCTAGACCTGGACCAAAATCTGCAACTGTCGACAACAACGAAAAGACAAGAAAGATCCTCTGGAACATTCGCCCCAGTAGCACGAGGCAAGTGTCCAACCTGTCTTGCTTTTCCGGTGACACTACGCTCTCAGCCCGACCTACCCTGCAAAACGGGCCCAGCCCAGACCAGATCACCGCTTCTGTGCTACGCGACACTCTCGTAGCCGGCTGTGGATCTCTTGTGTACGCTTGGCCCCCCCGTGGTGGCCGTGCCTTGCTCACCAAATTTGCTGTCGGCGCTCTGGGCTTTGACGGGCTAAGCGTCGTGTGCGTGCGGATCGCTTCTTTCATGGCACAGCAGCCGAACCTTTTAACAAAAACCCACCCGCCTCCATCCGCCTAAAGCACACAAACCACCTCGAAATCTCCGGCCACTGCGGGTACTCGCCGCCCCGACAACACCACCGACTTCGAATTGCTGCCTCTCAACAAGACTCGGCCGCCTCGTGCCGAGCTTCACAGACCTCTAGCCTTGCTCTCCCTCTCCCTCCCTCCCTCCCTCCCTCTGTCTCTCTCTCACTCTGAGCCACCCCGGCGATCTTGAACACACCCACCCACCCACCCTCAAGCCTCGACCATGAGCTTCAACCAGGGGACGGCCTACGCCGAGTCCGACGCCGACGATGAGTACGAACGTGACCTCCACGAGAGCTCTCCCGTAGACGCCACCGACGCCTCCTTCTCTCCGACCGACTCGGACCCTCCATCAAACGAGCACACACCCACGACGTACGGCTACCGGTCGAGCGCCGATCGCCTGCCCGAGACGATTATAACAGAATGGACTGCCGACGAGTGTGCCGACTTCATTGCGACCATTGGGCTACAGCAGTACTCGGATCAATTCATTGGTGCGTGACCAGCCCGGGCCGACGTGCTACTGCTGAACATAGGAATGTATACACTGACGATATGGGGGGGGGGGGGGCGTCCAACCCTGAACAGAGAATGAGATTGTCGGCGAAGCTCTGGTGGCCTTGCTGCACGACGACCTCAAGTCCATGGGCATCTCCAGTGTTGGTCACAGGTTGACCATCCTCAAGAGCGTTTACGATGTGAAAAAGGCACAGGACGTGCCTGTAGAGAGCGATCATTATGTACCCTTGTGTAGGTCGAGTTTGAATTCACCACCACCACCAGCTCTCAGGCTTGCCCATCCGCCTGAGACCCATGTGAGCACCCCCATACTGATGATGCCCTTGCAGCTGCCGATGCCGAGGCCCAATATGCTACCGCGACCCTGAAGGATATCAGACATTTGGTGGAACAGTTAAGACTACGAGACGAGCGGATGAACCTTTTCGAGCAGGACTTCAGGAGATTAAGCGAGGATTTCCGGAGGCTACGAGAGGACATGCTACCGGCCCTGCGCCTTGCCAAAGATGCGGCACAACCTCTGCCACACGTCAGCAATGGCTACGACACGACCGTGTCTCCACCAGCGCCCACACCGTCCACAAGTAGTCAGTCTGGTGGAGGGCTTAAGCGGCAGTACTCCACCAAGAAGATCATCCTGGGGACAACACCCAAGGCGACCTCCCCCTCCCACCAGCAGCCAAGTCACGACCGAGGCCTAGTGGAGCAGACCTTGGACCCGTCCAGCGCTGCCGAGAGGGCAGTGTTATCCTCGTCACATCTGGCCGCCATGAACGGAGCCAGCGGCCCGACTGCAGTCTCGCCGGGCTACCCATCACCCAATATACCCTCACCAACCTCTCCACCAAGCGTCGGCGGAACCACCTTGGCTTCACGATCCTACCGTGCCGACCAGCCCACGCCCTCCAGCCGCTCGACCTTTTCCCAGTCCGAACACAATTACGATCCACCCCGCGAGAAGCCACCGGCACCACGACGAGGCCAGACACCCGCCCCCGACACGCCGAGCAGCAGCTCCGTTGAGATTTTCAAGTCTTTCCGCGTGAGCCTCGACGACCCATGTTACAAGGTCTTACCAGCGGCCCTCAAGAAATACCAGATCAACGCGCCATGGGATCAGTATGCGTTATACATTGTGTATGGGGACCAGGAGCGCTGTCTGGGCCTCGAGGAGAAGCCTTTGATACTGTTTAAACAGCTTGACAAGGAGGGCAAGAAACCCATGTTTATGCTAAGAAAAACGAACAACGCGCATGTGGACATATCGGGTGAGGCGCCGGGCAGCGCTGGATTGGGATCGGCCAGCGCGAGAGGTGCGGCGACCGGTTATGACCCGCCAGGTGGCATCATATGAGGAGTGTCCGAGGGAGGCCAGCAGGGCAGAGGAAAGGAATAGCAGACTGAGAAGCCAGGACGGCCGATCTTGGATCGCTACAAAGCTGCGCAGGATCGAGGGAAGACGAGCCAGGCACGCTACTCTGGGCGATGCCGACGACGTCTTGGACGTCTGTGTGATGCTTTCTCGCATCGTCAGGCCGTCGATTCGGGGAAGCACAGAACAGCACCGCCGCACTGGATCGGGAATACAGAACGCCATGCTGGACGCCTCTGGGCACTGTGTACAAGGGGAACAAAAAGAAAGAAGAAGAAAAAGGAGTGTTCGACTAAGGCTGGCACGATATGAGGCCAGCTCACTCTTTCGTCTGTCTGGAGCTTGGGTTATCACTCTGGCGATTTGGATCATGTGTGGGATCCCGCCACTTTGTGTTTCACTTATTTTTTTCTCCTTCTCCCTCTTGAATTTTTATTTCTCCTTTTTTTTCTTCTTCTTCTTCGCTTCAGGTATTAGGTTGAGTTTGATATGTGAGAATATGGGAAACGCTGTTGATGTCGATGGTCTGTTATGGTAGTGATGACTTCAAGGGGACACGCACACACACACACACACACACACACACACACACACACACACGCATGTTTCTCGAGTTATCCCTTCATGAAAACATCTTGTCGGGTCATTCCTCCCGATCAAGAACACTACTTGCACCACCTTTACTCCCCCCCCCTCTCTCCCCCTTCTCCTTAGCATATCTTATACAAAAGCTTGGCTGCGATGTTCGCTGGGGACTCACTTGTGTCCGGGATGTGAAGAAGGGGGGTTAGAGGTCAGTCTCGGCTATAAGCTCTCTGTCTAGCTTGATGAGGTCCATATACTACTGTGGCCTGGCCTCAACGGACAAAGCACTATTACTTCTTTCTGTTCAGAGATGGGTTTGTGTGTGTGTGTGTGTGTGTGTGTGTGTGTGTGCATGCAGAGATCAGGAGAATCCCCGCAGGATGGTCTCAGAATCTCGGTCAGGGCTGTGTGATTCTAGCGGCAAACTTGGTTTTCCTTACTACATACAGGTCACCCGCTCATCTATTTGCATCGCATATGCATGTGTGTGTGTGTGTGTGTGTGTGTTGCCTTAAAATATTTAGCGGCATGATGAGGAGAGAAGATTGGCCACACCTATCTACAATGGACAAGGCTGGTAGGCATTGATACAATTTCACATCTTTGTGTACAATGTGCGTGTTTGTGCGTCCGGCCGTGCCGTGCCGTGTCGCGTCGTGCCGTGCGTGCGTGTGTGGCTTAAGGGGGGAAATAAGTCCGTTTTATGTAGGTTGATCAAAAAGAAGAAGAAAAGTAACGAAAAAACTTGATGCTACTGTGCTGTCTACTAATGTAGTAGTCCATACAACTTCCCCCTCCTCAAAATTAAAGAAAACCTGGCCCCGTGCGACCCACCCTCCTTTTTATCTCCCGTCATGCCCAAGGAACGAAAAGGGGATATCCCATCAGTAGTCAGACGATCCCGCCTCCGCGGAAAAAGTAAAGAAAGAAAGAAAGCAAGAAAGGGGGGAAAAGGCAACGAAATAAAATGAAGGAGAATAAGGGGGGCGGGGGAAGTGACTGGCGGAAGAGAATTCTTAGTAGACGCCACTCAACGTTTCCCGAAACTTCAATAGACTGTGTTTTCTTGGTCCCGAACTTGGCTGGCTTGTGGTCCCGATATTCCTTCCCGCCATTGCATCCTCAAAAGCAAAATTCGAAATACAAAAGTGACAAAAAGACAGCCATTGCGCCGCTGCCGTGGTTATGACGACAACCCTGCAGGTGTCTCTTGGGGCTTGAGCCGGGCGAATATGCAACCCAAGCCAGAGGAAGATGAGGTGGGCTTTGGGGAGGCTAGTGCTCTGCGTTGAAAAGAGTCCATGTGCTGAGTACGGGGTTCGGCTTGCTGGGAAGCCGTTGCCATAAACACCAAGTGAGGCTTAGACCCCTGCCTTCAGTGATATGGTTGTTCACCCCGGCCTCCTTAACACCTCCTCCGAGCAACCTTGGTAGTGTCCTTGGTCCGAGCCGCCTCGATGGTCGCCTTAAAATCCATAAACAGGTTCTTGATGATGTCGGTCTCGTCCCATCCATCAACGAGCTCGTCGGCCAGCTTTTGCCGCTTCTTCGCCTTCATCCTGTCTCGTTCCAGGACCCTCTCTTCCTTCAGCCAGCCCTCAGTTTCCAGGCGCATCTCAACCCAGTCGCGTAGCGCGGACTTCCAGTGGATGAGGCCGTGGGCTGTCTCGGCGTTGGCATTGCAGGTCGCGCCGACGAGGAACTCTTCGTCTTCAGGTGGAATGGGGTTTCCATCGGCGTCTGCATTCGTTCCAGTATCAGCGATCCGTAACACGCTTGCATATGCCCGAACGCCCCGTTCTGCAGACGCTCTTCATGTGTATTGCACAAACAGGGTAGCTTACCGCGATCAACGTCATCATCGGAGTCATCGGAGTCATCGGAGTCACTCTCAACCTCGTCCAGTGTCCTGATATCATAGGGCTTCCCCTGAAATATGATGCTCCATGTAGCAGGATGGCCCGACCGGCCGCACGCCTGACAGTTCTCATATTCAAGGCCGAGGGGGCCGGCATCGACCGCCGTCTGCACAATGTAGGGGCGAGCCTTCAACGCCTTGTAGAAATCAGGCCTCCATACACTTGAGACGAATTTTGAGTTGGCTAGACCCGTAACTTCGTCACTGAGACGTCGCCATGCAGTCGCGTATACCTCATTATCTCTGTCAAAGGCAGGGTTGATCTTGCGGTGTACCAGCCACTCGACGGCATCCCTGAAGTGTGCCTTGAGAGGTTTCCGAGACGCTCGGGTGAACTCTAGAGGGATCAGGTGCAGTGCCTCGTCGGGAACACCTAGCGTGTCGTCATCATCATCGATGAAATCCTCGTCATCACTGTCAGCGTCTTCGTCGAAAGGATCCGACTTTCTTGCCTTCTGCCGCTTTTTTGTCTTCTTCTTCTTCTTGGATTGCTTGTTGGCGGGTGCTTCCACCTCCGGCTCAGACTCATCATCGAACACCTCGAGAACCTGGTGATCCGAATCTGTGTCGTAGAGAGCGCCCTCATCCTCGCTGGGGGTGAGGTCCTCCATCTTGAGATTTTTTTCGCCCGCTCTTCGGCGTCGAAGGAGCTCTAGCTTCTTGTCCTTCTCAGTGCGATGACTCCTGCGCGCTCTCGACCTCATGTCCCTAGCTGTTGAGGCAGGCGGCGTGGAGCCTCGCTGCATTGAAGATGACTTGCCTCTTGATTTGGCTTGCACCACAACAGAATCTTCTTCATCCGAGTTTGAGCTGACAGCGGCGGCTCTGTTCTTGGCAAGTCTCCGTCTCTTGGCCGGCGTCTGGATCTCCTCATCCTCATCTTCATCCTCGAGACCGATAACCTGCCGACCTTTGCGCTTAGGCATACTCGACCGCGGTGTGGCAAGCGGCTGGTCATCGTCAGAGTCGTCCTCGACCGCGGCCTGGTTCGGCAGAGACTGAGACGACCGGACATTTGCCTGCAGCCCCTCGTCACGCTCGCCGTCGCTTGCACAAGACTGGTCTTCGTCACTGTCATTAGAGATCACCACCACCTGGCTTGCTCGAGCTTGTCGAGGAGTCTCTGGCTTCAGCGGGCCTTCGCCGTCGCTGTCAGTCACGCCTCCATCTTCCTCCACTGGGGTTTCTGAGTCACTATCCATAACCACAACACGACGGCCGCCTTTTCTGGACTTTAACATAAAATAAGACGAAGGTGTAGAGCGCACAGCTCGTCGGTCTCCCGGACCATTGTTGCCGCTGGGACTGGGCATCGGCTCATCGTCATCTTTCATGGATTTCTGCTGCCCAGACAATTTCTTGCCCATACTGTTCTCTGCAAAATAACAAAAAAAAAAATCAGTCATCCTGTCGGCGGTGCAAGCAATGCATTTTTTTTTGAGGTAGTGTGGTCGCTGATTCCTTGCCTGAGCGCACGGGTGGGGGGCGAAACTCCGTAAAGAAGCAAGACCTGTGGGTACCTCATCCACGGCGTCTCCACAACGCAGAATAGATTCAGACTGACTCACCCATCGATGACTCCAAGGTCTGCTGTTTGGCAGGCTTCTTCTTCCGTCCTACTTTACTCGAGCGAATAGGGAGATTCCTGCTAGGACTGTTCTCCTGGGCCTCGCTCGGCGAAGAGAACCTGACCCTGGCTGGAGAAAGTCCGATGCCTGGTAGTGGCGAGCTGCTCGAGCCAGCAGCAGCACCTGAGGATGCGGCGACGGGCTCAAAGGTGAGCTTCTGCTGCTGCTGCTGCTGCGCCTTGCGGCCTCGTTTGCGGGACGCCATCTCGAGGTTGAGATCAGTTGGTGGCGAGGTTGAGGCTTGTCGCAGCGGTTGGCTGCGTGGTTGATTCTACGCAATCAGAGGCTGAAAGTGGGGACGAAGGAAAGAAAATAATCGATAGTACAGGCGCAAAGTCGCGATGGAGAAAAGAAGTCTCCCCTTAGGAGAAAAGATGCAGGAAGAAGGCGTTTGCTTATGAATTTGCTTCCTTGTGTTGTCAAGACGATCAAGGTTGTCTTGGCAAAGGCAGAGGAGGCACGTTGTGATTTGTTTCGTTTCTCAAGACACTTCCAGGACAAGCCACAGGACAGTATGAAAGAATCTAGAGATCATCAAGTCAGACAAGAATCTCAATTTGGGAGTGAAGGTTTGACTCCGCATGCTGCCGAGACTGCCTTCCCAGATGCCCTGACACTCGAGTTGGACCCTGAAAGAGGCGACGCGCTACCGTTAAAGTGTTTCCTCAACAACGCGTTGGTGCACGGACCATTCAACCTCTCCCATTAGGTCATACCTTCTTCCTCTTCGAGAGACAGAGTAACGAAAGTGCGGGCACGATCTGGAAAAAAAGAACAACAATTTGCCGCAACGTGACGATGACGTAGTCTAAACAATGCGCACTTCTTCTATACAAATACGTACCGTCAAAAGGAATGTATTGTCAATTTTTTTTTTTTTTTTTTTTGCTCAGGACACTACAAAAAAGAATGCCATGGTATCTGAAGCCTCTCAAGAACAAATACTGCATAGCAGCCAAATTGTTCAAAAGAGGAGATACCACACTTGGGGTATATAGAAAGAAAAACTGAACACGTGTGTGCGCACAACTAGAAAAAGTCGTTTACAAAAAGAATGAATACGCCCCCCAGAGCAAATCAATATATCATGGATCACTAGTTCGTTCACCATCTGCGCAACACTGGAACCGACTTTCAGCGCAGTTCAAGAGAAGGGAAGTATCGCGGCCCCGCGAATCCCTTGGCGTACACCCCTTGGATGTCGATGTTGTCCGACGGATGATACATCTTCAAAAGGATGAATCTTCCAGTGACGGGAGGGTCAAACTTGATGGTGCACCGATTCTTGCCCTTCTCGATGAAGAACTTTGCGTGCGGCCGGAGGAGCTTGCCGCCCACGGCCTGCACGGCCTCTTGTGTTGCGAGCTGGGATGCCTCTGCTGCCTCTGCCAGGGTCAGCTCGTGTGAACGACCGAAGGGCTCAAACAGCTGTGTAGTGTCCATAGGGTCGTCAAAGCGTAGGCCATCCCAGGTGTTCACATTGTTCTCTTCATCTTCACTGCTGTCGCTCTCAAACGGCATCATGCCAATCACGTCAGGAGGTAGCCCTCGGAGCCTCGGGTGCGGTACGTTGTCCTCGGGGTCGCTACAATCCGTGGCTATCGTGACCGGGAACGGCAGTGGCTCGGCAGGAAAGACTGCCGTCTCACAATGGAGCTCAAGCCGCGCGAGCGTGGGCTGTTGGTGCAGCCTTGTGATTGTTGTTCCATCCTCGTTGTGCCGCACTGACAGTATGGGAGTGGGATCCCGCTCCGCAGTTGAGGCTCGCGGCTGCGGTGCTAGCACATATTTGACTTTGTACTGTGCCGTTCTGGTGAATAGCTCGTCTGTTGCCATCGACACGAAGACCAACCCCTCTCGGACCCTGTATGCATCGTCAGCAGCTAGATTTCTGGACTGGGGGTTGAACTGTGGTGGGAGGTACCACCTACGGTGCAGAAAACTTGGGCCCCGGTGCTCGTATGACCAGTTCGGTCAGGGTGAAGACGGTCGCACCCTGGTGTCTCAACACAATGTTGCAGCTGTCTTTCTTGGAGCAGTAGACCCCGTCATTGTTCATCAAGATGTTCTCCGGTGGGTTGTTTGCGTTATCTTCGTATACGCCGCCATCACAGCTGTGAATCTCCATCTTCAGCTGGCCGGGCTCGACCTGTCCAAATCTGCCATAGCGGAACCCCTTGAACGTGGAGCCTGGTCTGTCGCAGTCCAGCTTCCGGCGCTTGGCTCGTCGGCTATCTTCTGCCTGGTCGTGCTGGACCGCGTGTACATGCAATGTCGGGGTGAGGGGCGATGTGATGCTCGTGTTGGTGTACTCCAGGAGCGCCCGCAGCTGTGTGTTCGCGTCGTCAAGATCGTAGTCCAGACCATCCAAGGTCGACGAGTTTGGCTGTCTCTGTTCAGGGACCCGGTATCTCTGCGCCGTTCTCTCCGTTCTCTCCGTTCTCTCCGGTCGCTGTCGGGGGGGTGGGCCACCTGAGCCGCTGGGACTGGACGTATCGTCCGATGCCCGTGTGTTGGTGAACAGGCGCAGGGGCGGGAGCGCGGGCGGCGGCGCTGGGACGGAGAAGTTCATTGGCACAAAAGTGGGCATCTGACGAGGGGGCGGCTCTCGGGAGAACCTGCGCTGCAGGTCCCGGGAAGGCTGACCCGAAGATGTGTCTCGCGAGTCGTTGTCGTCGTCCTCACCGTCGTCAGGCGCACCCATCGCATTTCTGTACAGCCTCGCGTGCTCGCGATACCTGGCTGCGTGTCGTCTCGCCGCCATAATCGCTTCCCGTCGAGCATTATTGCCAGGGCTGCGATCGTCGAAGATTGAGGTGGTATGCATGCCATCCGTGAATGGTGGCTCTGTGGCGACATACACCAAACGGGGACGTCGCCGCTCTTCGGGAGTATCTCTGTCTCCGGTTTGTTCACGTTCACGGCGCATTTCTCGTTCTCCAGACTCGGGCTGTGCTCCCCGCGCGGGGGAGGACGGCCTTGTTCGGCCTGGTGCGATCGTCGAGAAGGTGCTTGATGCCCTTGAAAGTTGTCCTTCTGGTGCGATCCGGCGTCGATCTCGAGGCTGTTCGAGTTGGAAACAAGTTAGCTGGTATTGCATCAAGGCTGGCGGTTCAGGTGTGTGGTAGTCAGAGCTTAGATGCAGGCATCACGAACCATCTTGGAGGGTAAAGGTGTGGGCCCAAGTCAAGGTGAGTTTGCAGGACGAGGCTGACAAAACCCCGGCCGGTTAGAGTCTTGCACGGTTTGCCACCGCAGAAGGATGCTTGTTTGGAACGGCTACTGTGTAGCAGGCAGACGTCAGGTCTGCAGGCACAGACAGCCCACTTGCAGAGGATGAGGAATGAAGGAAGAGGATGTAGAGACGATGGTGCGAACAGTGTAGTAAGTCAAAGAGAAGGACGAGATGAAATTGGGTGGGTGAGGGTGGAGGATTAGTGCTGGGCCCGGGGGGGGGGAGGGGGGCGAGGGAGTATGTAGGCGTGGTTAGGTAAGGGCAGTTAAAGGTCCTAGCGCTGGCGCAGTTGATGTGCCACAGGATGGATGATAGTTGGATGGACGGATAAATGGATGAGTAGATGGAGAGAAGGGCAAAAGAAAAGAAGGGAGAGGGGAAGAAGGGAAGAGACGAAATGAGTTGGGGGTGCGGCGTCAGGACTGCTGTGAAATGTTCTAACAGAGACGGGTGCTACGCGGAGACCACTGCAGGTCGGTGGTCAAGCCGAAATCATAGCCCAACTGGGAATAGGCTGTAGTAGGTCCCATCGACAGTAAGAGAATAAGCAATAAACAATATACTGGTAACCAGCACTACGCGCTAGGTGTGACGAGCGGACGGGGACGGTACTGCTACCAACCATGCACGACCTAAAGGACTGTACTAACTCCCCTGCAACAGCTGCTAGCTACCCTGCTCGCTCCCTGGCTTTGGACCACTGCTCATTCGCCTTCAAATCTCAGTGAGGCGTCAGAAACCTGGGTGATTCAAGGACCAGGTGCAGCCTGCTTCTGCGCGAATGCAATCAATACCAGACCAGCATTCGACACAAGCCACACCCCCCCGCGCACGCTATTCCGGCCAAGCAGGGACCTATCGCAAAGCTCTGCTTGCTCTCTGGCCCTCAGCCGCCCTCAGACACGTCCTACTACGCACAAACCAATCCCTGCCGACGCCAGGCAATCACCACAGCAGCAACTTACGAAAATAACCCATCCCCCCCGAAAAAAAAAGAAAGAAAAAAAAAGAAAAGCAAAAGGACACCAAGGGGCACTGTTTCGAGGCCAGGTAGCTTCTATTGAGCTCTACTTGCATCTTCCATGGTCTCTCTTGTCCTCCTCTTCCTCACGACTCTGGCTTGCAACGGAGAAGCCGTTCCCACTTTCACATCTCAATCAGCCTCGGCTTCGTCATTCCTCACTCATCTTCATCTGCGCCCAAGATGGATCAGCATTCAGCATCAGCAGCACAGGGCCAGGACGAGAAGGCCCTCTCTGCTCAGGCAAACACGATATCGGCCCAGACGGCAAGCAACACAAACGCCACCCCTACACAAGCGCCTACCAACATACCAGCGCCCGACCTGAGTGCTCTCCCACAGGGCGACCTTGCGAATCTTTCTCTGCAGGGCATACCAGCGGGCATGAACCTCCTGCCTATGATGCCACAGGATGGAAGCCTACTGACAGATGAGCAACTCATGAATATGCCTCTGATGGTGCCCATGATGATGGACGGCAGTGGCATGCTCAACATGCCTCAGAACGGCATCACCAATGGTATGTTCTGTCACAGCCGCGCGCCACTTTAGTAAACCCATGTTCACGTGTATATGCAGACGAGATCGCCCTCTACGACCGTCAGATCAGATTATGGGGCATGCAGGCGCAGGAGAAGATCCGCAGCGCGAATGTGCTGCTCATCACCATGAAGGGACTCGGCAACGAGATTGCCAAGAACCTCGTCCTCGCCGGCATAGGGTCCTTGACGATCCTCGACCACGACAACGTCACCGAAGCTGACCTCGGCGCCCAGTTCCTCATCTCTCAGGAGCAGATAGGCATGAACAGGGCGCAGGCGTCGCTGGCGGAGATACAGAAGCTCAATCCTCGCGTGAACGTCATCGTGGACACGGGCGACGTGCGCCTGAAGGGGCCGAGCTACTTTGCGCTGTTCGACATGGTCATCGCAACAGACCTGGACCCAGACGCCCTCAACATCATCAACACCGCGACGCGCTTCAACATGCGTCCCTTCTACGCGGCCGGCGTACACGGCCTCTACGGTTTCATCTTTGCCGACTTGATCGAGCACACCTTTGTCATCGAGCGCGAGAAGCCCAACGTGACCACGCAGCCCAAGGCCGAGACCAAGACGCGCATGATCTTTGACGTGCAGACCAGGAAGGAGGGTGACAAGACGGTCGAGATGGTGTCCAAGAAGGAGCTGTACAGCACCTGGCTGCTGGCAAGCGACGGCGCGTTCCTGCCAGAGGACTACACCAAGAGCAAGAGGCGGCTCAGGGCTGTCAGCCCCGCGCTGTCGTGCCTGCGGGCCCTCTGGGACTTCCAGACACAGCATGGGGGGCGCAACCCCGCCGACAAGAACGACCTAGTGGCATTTACGAGGATCGCGACACAGAAGCACAAGGACCTCAGCCTGCCGGCGGAGACGCTGACCGCAGAGTTCCTGCGGAGCTTCCTGCAGAACATTGGCTGCGAAATCGCCCCTGTGACGGCGATCCTGGGCGGACAGCTGGCGCAGGATGTGATCAACGTGCTGGGCCAGACACAGCAGCCTATTCAGAACATGGTCATCTTCGACGGGAACAACATGGAGGCGAGCCTCTACCCTCTTCACCCCCCAGGACCTCTGGGCGCGGCGCAGTTGATGAGCTCGCTGCCCGGACTGCCTGGCATGAGCAACGGGGACATGAACGGGTTCGGCATGTCTGACCCCTCCATGATGAACATGGCGATGCCCTCGATGGACATGGGCATGGGCGGCGCCATGAGTGGTGCCCCGGGACATGCGGTTAACCTAGGGGCCATGGGAACTGCTGCCGCTGCCACAGGCAACGCCGCGGGCAATACAGGGGGTGGTGCAGCAGGAAACACGGGACCAAACAACACGCAGTAGTCAGGCTTCATGATTCTCTACTTTATGTACACTATGAAGGGCGTAGGGGTGGATTCAAACGGATTGGTAATTACGGGATTGCATAGTAAGGAAAGGATTCATAAGACAGGAGGGGGAAACCAATCGGCAATCGGCAACACACTCACTTCTCTTTTGATTCGAGAAACGAAAATGTACAATATGGGATTTCTCTTTTTTTACATTTTACTTTTCTTCTTCTTTCTGCCTCGGAAAATTACCTCTTGATCGATAGAAAGGGCAAGAGAAACTCTGTGTGTGGAAAGGGGAGGGGGGCAAAGAGGCTCATATGACTAGAACGGCGTGGAAATCAACTGGACCTGATTGTGCAGGCATAATTATTCACATAGGCGTTGTTTTCGTGTGGCCAGACCATGTTTTTGTATGTGCGATGATGCAGAATGACTACAAGTGGGCCTTCCCGTTTTTGGGGGCGTTCAATCCTTAGCCTTGTGGCAATACGGCTGCAAACACAAGACAAAACGACTAATTCGAAGGCCTGCTGCTGCTGTTGCCTTTGCTGAATCATTTTGAATCAGCTTTTCTTCTTCTTCTTCATCTTTCGTATTCCTGCTAGGCTGGCCGGGAAAAAAGTCACACGACAACGAAATTACCCAAGGCACTCACCCACTCACCATCTTTGTCAGGAAAAGTTAAGAGGGGCTCCCGTCCTGAGGCCGCGAAGAATATCTCCAGGCCGTCCCCCACCACTACTGCCCCGCGATTGCAGATAAAAAGTCCAGCCTTCCCTGATATACCAGAAATTTCATCTCTACCAAGAATCAAAAACCCAACTTTGCACCACACCCGAAGCGAACGAACTCTTCGAAAAGAGGACAAAACTCACTTCTCCTGCGATTTACAAAGTTCCTTACCTCCATCCTATCGTTTCAAAGTCAAGTCGAAGCATCACAGACAGCACCGCAATCATGGCTGTACGAGCACAATTCGAGAACTCGAACGAGTGAGTGCTGTTGGCCCCCCCCCCCTCATCAATCCCCCTCCTCCTCTCCCATACGAGCGATTTTCTTTGTATTTTTTGGGGGGGGGGAGGAGGGGGCACCTCTCCCGGCGCCCCAGACCGCTCATCATGAGCAGCACATGCTGATATTCATACTTTGTGATCGTAGGGTCGGCGTCTTCTCGACTCTTACCAACAGTTTCGCGCTTGTCGCCATCGGTGCCAGTGAGAACTTTTACAGCGTCTTCGAGGCCGAGCTGCAGGACGTCATACCCATCGTCAGGACCACAATCGCCGGCACCCGCATCGTGGGACGGTTAACAACTGGGTACGTAGCAGAAACACACCAGGACAACGACTCGAGGGCTACGTCAAGAAAAACAGCCAAGGCAAGAAGAAGCATCTGGCTAACAGAAAGAAAAACAAAATCCACAGAAATCGCAACGGCCTCCTTGTCCCCACAAGCACAACAGACCAAGAACTCCAACACCTGCGCAACTCCCTCCCAGACTCGGTCAAGGTTCAGCGGATAGAAGAGCGCCTCTCTGCGCTGGGCAACGTGATTGTGGCGAACGACCACATCGCCCTGATACATCCAGACCTGGAGCGCGAGACGGAGGAGATCATCGCGGACGTGCTCGGGGTGGAGGTGTTCCGGCAGACGGTGGCAGACAACGTGCTCGTGGGCAGCTACATGGCGCTGTCGAACCAGGGCGGCCTCGTGCACCCCAAGACGAGCATATCCGACCAGGATGAACTCTCGAGCCTGCTGCAGGTGCCGCTGGTGGCCGGGTCCGTGAACAGGGGCAGCTCAGTGGTCGGTGGCGGGATGGTGGTGAACGACTGGATGGCCGTCACGGGTCTCGACACCACGGCCACGGAGCTGAGTGTCATCGAGAGCGTCTTCAGGCTGGGCGAGGGCGCCGCGCCGGGCAACATCAACACCAGCATGAAGGAGACCATGGTTGAGTCGTTCTACTAAGCCCACAACAAGAGGGTTAAAGGTGTGACCAACGTCTCTGGGAGGGCGGAATCAGGCTGGCGATATTCTATTTTCTTTTTCCTTCTTTCTCTTGGCTGATGAGTGCCAGGAGGTATTAGCGGACACGATGATCATTTCGCTTCGAGAATTAGGCCTGAAACAGCGTTTGAGGGCTCCAGCTTCACAAAAAAGATGATGCCCACCTCCCAAAAGCATGATCACCCTGCGGTCCACATGTTGACAGTTTTGTCCCTGCGCTGTGGTCACCGTGTGAGAGTAGATCGCAGGCCAGCCTGCGATCGATTGTGGGATGAAGTTGAGGTCTCCGAGACCTACTATGTATTATGAGGCCACCTCAAGCCACAAATCGTCTATGAAAAAAAATTTAATAAAAATAAAAATACAAAAAACCATCAAAAAAGCAACCTATCATGCTCTGCATTTTTGAGTCAAAACATGTATAACGTCAGGGCGAGTGACTTTTTTTTTTTGCTGCAGCGAGCCGGGAACAGGTTGGTTTGCACCCCTGCCTACTCCAGCCCAGCCACATGCACACTCGCCAGATGACGCTGCCTTGCATTGCATCACAAGCTGAGAGAGAGCCTATATTTCTTGGTTTACTGAGATTCAAGCGCATACTTGGAAAAGAACATACATGCTCCTCCTCAAGCCTTCAAAACAGGATGGCTTTTCTTTTGAACTCTTCCCGTTGAAATCTCTCACACATTTTAATCTTTTTTTTTCTTTTTTTCTCGCGGCCATCGTGCCTCTCTTCCGCCTTTCCTCCTACTATCTATCGTGGTTCTTGCAGCAGTGGCAAGAATAAAAAGAAGAAGCGCTGCCCGCGAACCCTGAACAGCGCCCCGCCCCACCAACCTCGCGCCTACGTACAGTTGCTGCCCTGTCACTTGCCTCTTGGTTGCCTCAGACAGTTCCACGTCGCCCACCACAGCCGCCGGGTCAGGTGGACTTGGGCTTATCGAGCACACGCTCATCTCAACCACTCGAGGCACGACTGAGGGCTAGAGGAGAGGAAACGATATCATCCTGAGTCGACAGCGAACAAGTGACGTCTTCAAGTGAGTATCGGACCTGCCGGCACTTGAAGGAAAAAGGGAGACGACACGAGGACCGAGGCAAGGGTGCTCCTGCGTCCAAGGGCTGTAGGGCCACTCGAGGGGTCTTGACGGTGCATGCAAGGTGGTCCTCGGCTTGTGGAGCACTGGCTTTTGTGCAGACCGCACCGAGCCTCTGGATTGCCATCCTGCCCTGAAGGGATCGATCTCCTCTGGGCTGGATGAACATCTAGGACGGACAGACCCTGGAACCCTGCCCCTCCTTGTCGTCGCCGTCCTCCTCCTCCTCCTCCTCCTCCTCCTCCTCCTCCTTCCTCTGCCTAACCCCCGCCCAAAGAAGAAACAAGTCCCAAACTGGACCAGCGTCAGGTTTTGGTCTCCAAAGGCCTTCAGACGACTGGTCAGAATTTCTTCACAAAAGGAGTTCAGAATCCCTCTCTTTTCTCCGGGATAATTTCCCCCAGTGGGATCTGACGGAATCCAATCTCGTCTGCCGCCCGCCCTCCATTCGGCCCCGCGGAGGAGCAGGGAAGCAAGATAGACCGTACGGGGCGTCTCCTTTCCAAGGGTCCACTAACGTCTCCACGAAGCATTAGTCGACCATGCTAAGCACCTGCGTGTCTGCTACCGCTGCCATGTCTTCCGACCAGGAGCCAATATCATCTCTGGAGGGACAGGGTCAAGATTCATGTCAAGGCGCTTCTCTCCTCCCAGTCTCACCGCGTCAAGCTCCGCCGCCCGCAGCGACAGCCCCAAGATACCTCCCTGCACGAGACCCAACGGTTCAAGAACAGCCTGGATCCGCTTCCACGTTCTCCCCCTTGGAGCTACCACCGACCCCCTCCTGCTCCTCCTCCTCCTCCTCCTCCCTTGGCTACGACGACAGAAAGAAGACCGACCTAAGCTCCCTACACGGATACCACAAAGGTTACGGGCAAGGGCAGGTGGAACGTGCGCTCGCTCCCTCACCGTCTCGAACCGGACCATCAGCCTCCCTCGCCAACTTCCTTCCTGCGAGTATCAGGGCGAAACTACAGACCCAACCACAACAGCAACGCCAGTCCTCATCACCTGTTGCAGCAGGAGACTCAGGCGAAGAAGAAGAAGAAGAAGAAGACGACAACAACAACAACAACATGGGTTTCACAGGCGAAGGGAGGAAGACTCGCAGGGAGTTGGCAGTAGAGACACTGGGCGACTCGATCAAGCACCACCCTCAACAGGCTGTCTCTGAAGGGATCCCTTCGCCAGAGACGACGCCCAAGAGACTCGTCCGAGGCTCGACATCGGGCCCTACCGACAACATCCCCAAGAGTGCAGGACCAGCTACCGCTCCGTCTCGACTGTCACTCCTCACCATGTTTGCGAGGCACACACCGCCCTCGATCACCCCTGAGATGCACGACGAGTTGCTGAACATGAAGGTGGAGGAGGCGTTGTTCCCCGCCGGCGCGCCGACGGGCAAAGAGACATTCTCGCCCGCAGCGTTCAAGAATCTACAGACACAGGCCACAGGCCTGCTCACCAAGATGCAGAATGCATACCGCCAGAAGGCACAGGCGCTGTCCGAACTCGAGAAGGAGCGCGAGGCGGACCGCGACGAGCTGGACGAGGCCGAGACTCGCAGCAAGCACCTCAAGTTCCAGCTGGAGGACATGGCACACAAGGCGGCCGAGCAGGAACAGCGGATGAAGCAGCTCATGGAGGAGCTGGCCACGGAGAGGCGCGCACGGGCCGAGCTGGAGCGGCTGGGTGCCTTTCCGAAGCAGCGGCTGTCGCCCGGCGGCCTCGCCTCTGAGGCCGGCAGCACCATATCCGAGGACCTCGGGGTGGATGAGGAGGAGATGCAGAAGCGCAAGTGGCGGAAGAGCAACGGCACCGACACGAGCTTCGAGACGGACGACGACAGCATCAGCTTCGAGGGCGAGAGTGTGTTCTCGCGGCCGCGGAGCCCGTCCGTGTCCACCACCACCACGACGCGCGGTGTGGAGACGGGCAGCGTGATGGACATGCCCATGCCCACACCCACATCCATGAGGGGTCCCAACTCGACGAAGCGCACCTCTGTCCAGAGCAACCGGCCCCGCAGCCAGATGAGCACGTTCCAGAAGCTGATGAAGGGCATCTCGGGCGAGGACGGCTGCCGCAACTGCAAGGGGCAGGACGCGAGCTCGGCATGGGACACAGTCAGCCTGCTCCGAGACGAGAACAAGAACCTCAAGCAGCGGGTCGGCGAGCTGGAAGACTGCCTCGAGGGCGCGCTGGACGCGGTCAACGGCGTCGGGTTATGACTTGACAGCGCGAAAAAGATGTGTGATCAACTGCTCGTCCGGCGTTCCGCCCTACCGCCATTGACCGACACCAACAGCATTGGGATGGAGTTTCTGGATTTCTTTTCTATTTCTACAACAACAGCAGCAGCCATAGCTATCGGCTCGCTCGAGTACCACCGTGCCCTGGGCCTGTCCAAGATCGCTGCGGCCCTGCATACGGCGGCGGTCCGCGGCTTTGCTCTGGCTCTGGCTTTTGCTTCACGCTCGAGTATCCTCCTCCTCGCCATCTGGTTCATGGTGGAGACCGGCGTGCGTATTGTCATAGTGCTGTCATACGCGGCATGGTTTTTAATTTTTACTGTGAGCGCGACTACCACGGCCTTTGCATAAAGGGGGGGTCTGTCTGTCTGCGGTTTGGTGGTGTTTTATTTTTTTGGGCTTATTTTTCTTTTTGTTGGATAGGTAGCCTTCTATTTTTCCCATCTTGTATTTTTCTTCTTTTCCTTTTACACTATTGCATACCCCATTAGGCGCGAAGAGATAGATAGACAGACATTGGATTATGTGGATATTTCCGGGGGTCGAGGAGAGAAAGAGATTAGTGTTATAGAGACTCGCCTCGCGGCTTGATGCTGCGACAAGAATGATAGATGATGAGATTAACCCCCACCCCCCCCCCTAAAGAATGTTGTCTCGCTGCTGCTGCCGTGGTTGTCGTGAAGCTGGTTTTGGGGGTCTCGTTGCTGGAGACTTTGGATGGTGAATTGATGTTGCTCGGGAAGAGAGAGAGAGAGAGCATGCTATGCTTGTTTTCTTGCAATCCTGGGTCGGAACATGAGAGTTCCGCCTGTGGGATCCCATGCCCGGCTCTTTCCATTGAGTATTACCTCATGCGTGAATCATCTACACTCGACACGGTCGGGGACGAAGTCGTTCCATGAGTGCTCTCGTATTGTTGTAACATCAAGGCAGATGCTATGAGAGTCGGGTTTCTGGCCTCTTGCTACTGGAAGTTGACCAATAAAGCATTCTCTCGTAGGACGGACCCTTCTGGCATGGCCTCTTGTAGTAGGATGAGCCTCTAGTACGCCTGGCCGGTAGCGGATTCATCAAGACGAAGAAAGCCATGCTTTGTCTCCTCCCAGTGGCCGTGCGCGACAAGATCACGAGAGCGAAGATCGCCAGTCTGAGAAATGGCCAAACAACTCGGAATATTGCTCTCCTTTTTCAAGTTGCAGCACCGACATTTAGTATGTACAGCGGAGACAGTCCCTTTGTCTCCCAATCCCGAGCTTTTGATGAGGCAATCCTCTCCTTCGGCCCTCAACCTCAGTGGTGTCCCTCTCCGTGTCCCTCGCCGTGGTGCTCGTCTTTCGTAAAGACGTACTCATACCCGCAGTATGCCGCAAACGCCACCGTCGCAATTCCCAGGCCTGGAAACGCACCCTTGAATCGGTTCCATCTGGTGAAGAGTCCTGTGTACCGCCACCGTTCACTGCAATCCGGAACAAGTCAGTAATCAACGGTCGGTCTCTATTGAGAGGGATTCGTCTCGGCCGGCAGGGGGACTGACGCTCTATCCCAAGGGTCGTAGACGGGCTTCGTGGCCGCCTCCTTCAGCTTGTTGATGTCGAAGCCGGTGATGTTGGTTTGTCGGCCGTTAGACGCCCGTAATATCCTGAACTCTTCTGTCAATTGGGCTGGACTGAACTGCCCTGAAGCAAAAGGGAGAAGAACTCGAGACTCACATAGTAGGTCGCAGCATCTTGTTGTGGTGGAGATGGAGGTGGTGGTTGGGAAGCGGAAGCTCAATGCTGCTGCAGCGGGTTGATTGAGGAAGCTCACACAGCGGGCGGGCGGCAGGCGAAGGCGAGGGGGTGGTGGAAGTTAGAGGAAAGGCACGACCCGGGTGACTTTAGCGCGTTGCCCCACCAGACCACTATTCTTAGCGTCAGTCTGACCTCTAACCTCTCCAGACAGGACGAGAGCTGCCGTCGACCACGAGCGCTCCCAAAAAGCCACGCCCAACCACGACCCATACCACCCGACTCCCTTTGCACAGACATTGAGATTAACGAGTATTGCAATCGCTCGAACCAGGCGACAGCATATTTTACCACCATAGGACACGTTCCCCCACGGTGGCATCGACATATACACGCACGCAAGCACGCATACAAACACCACCCCCCGCCGCCCGCACGCAACGACGAGAATCCTACCCTGGTTGACCGATGCACCATCTCGTCGATCCCGGCGTCACGGAGCAAATACACAACTCGAAATAGCATCCAGGAACTGCGATCTGAGCCCCGTCGTACTGGGCGCGCCACCCCGTCATGCCTCCCCATCTCTCGAGGTTCCAGAGCGGACCAACAAACGTGCCTCCCTACCAGCACCAGTTCGCCGGCTTAACACCTGGCCAGAGCACCAATTTCCCACCACAGCTGGGCGGCAACCCCTCTCACCTGAACCCGAACGCACAGATACCTTCTTTCGCCACGAACGGAAATGTGTTAGCACTGGGGGGTGGCATGAGCTCGGCGGCCGCGGGCTTCGGTGTCGGCCCTGACACGGGGCTCGGGAGCCATGCCGCGAGGATGGGATTCCACGGCGCTGCGATGCAGCAGCAGCAGCAGCAACAGCAGCAGCAGCAGCAGCAGCAGCAGCAGCAGCAGCAGCAGCAGCAGCAACATCATGCCCAGCAGCAACAACAGGGACATGCTGTGATGGGAGATCATCCCGCTCGTACCCAGGCCAAGGGCCGGATACGAGAGGTGTGGAGACATAACCTGGAGGAAGAGATGGCTGTGCTGAGGAAGCTGGTGCAGAGGTATCCATACATCGCCATGGTGAGTCCGAGCAAGGCCCGTTCCTGATCACCGCGTGAGGCAAAGTATTAATGACAAAACCCCCGGTCCAGGATACCGAGTTTCCTGGCGTTGTTGCGCGGCCGATGGGTGGGTTTAGGGGTAAGAGCGACTATCACTACCAATGCCTACGGGCGAACGTGGATCTTCTCAAGGTCATCCAGATCGGCATAACGCTATTCAACGAAGAAGGAGAAACGCCAGGTACGAGGCCAAACGGTGGCGATCTGATCGATGGCGACGGCGCGGGCCGGAGGAATGCGGGCCAGAACCAGCTGCCCCACGCGTGGCAGTTCAACTTCAACTTCAATATCGACGAAGACATGTTCAACCAGACGTCGATCGAGTCCCTACAGCAGGCTGGTATCGACTTTAACCTGCTCAAGCGGGACGGCATCGACCCCAAGAAGTTTGCTTCCGAGCTCATCCCGTCCGGCCTGACCTTCTTCGAGGAGGTGAAGTGGATCTCCTTCCACGGCGGTTACGATTTTGGCTACCTCACGAAGCTGCTCATGTGCAGACCACTCCCCAAGGACGAGCACGAATTCGAATACTACATGAAGAAGTTTTTCCCCTGCACATACGACGTCAAGCACCTCATGAAGCATGCCATCAAGCTGCACAACAGCGGCATGTTGACGCCCAGCGATGCCAGCACCACCGAGCTCCTGCAGAAGTTCGAGCAGAAGTCCGGCCTGGAGAGCATAGCAGAAGCCCTGAAGATCAAGCGTGTCGGGTCAGCTCATCAGGCGGGCTCCGACTCCTTGTTGACGGGCAAGGTTTTCTTTTCTATGCGCGAGAAGGTCTTCCACGGGGATATAGCGAGCGACCACGTCGGTAAAATCTGGGGTCTCGGAGTGCCTGACATCTCCATCCCCCCGGCTTACCAGGCCGGCAATCCAACGGTGGACCATACGCCGCCACAGAGCAACATGAGCGCCCAGAATGGAGGAACTCCAAGCACGCCGAATACGGGAAACGCAGGTCTGGTCCACACACCGGCGGCGCAGTCGCACAACACTAATGGTGTTATGGGGCCGATGACGCCGGGCGGCGTCTTTGGGAACTTCCAAATGGGTACGAGGTAGAACCCACAAGCCCATGACTTCGTGCCGACGGGGCCCGGAGGTGCTCGGATGCCAATCAATCAATATGGCTTGGCAACAGAGGAGCAGAACCCAATATCGGGCGCGGAGACCGGCTTCCCCTCGCCTCTCGCCTATACACAACAACCACCACCACCATATCCTTACATGCAAGATTACGGACACAAGTCCTCAAGGCTACGGATCATGGCCCTTCACTCCCAGCCTACCTCTGCGGGGCCATCCCCTGACTTTGGACTCCGTCGACGCGTGACCTCAGGTCCCCCCAATACGGGTTTCAACCACGAGCTCATTCTTGAAGGAGGCTCAGCTGCTACTCCGACTCGGAACTTGCGATGTATGTCCTCACCTGGCTGGAGTCCCCAACTTACTGGACGACAACCACCTCCTGGCCTTGAACAACGTCAACATATATTCTCGTCACCGCAATTCCGCGACCACGATTGGAGGCAGCCAATATACACGGGCGAACGTTCGTTGCTGGGCGGGAGAGACCACATCAACAGCACGCCATTCTAATTATTTGAAGCACCAAACAAAGTTCCCCCATATTCCGTCGTCTTGTTTAACCGGGTTGTTTTGAGGAGTGGGAAGAGGGGGGGGGGGGAGGGAGGCACAGGCAGCAGGTATCTATCGGGGTTCACGATCGGGTTTCACCGTCCGGTTTTGGGGGCGTGAGGGGTCGTTTTTTTTTTCCTGCCCACAAAAAAGAAAAAACAAAAAAAAAACTTTATCTCTCTTTTTTTCGTCTATTCTCTTTTCTATA